>SNQJ01S0142732.1:14563-29916 GCA_010110895.2 Picea sitchensis
CCATTGTTGTAACATCCTTCTATTGCGCGCACATGATTTGACTTATTTCTTGAGGACACTTGCGTCCAAGTGATCTGATTTTGTATATGGTTGTTTGTTTCACTTATATGGACTTAGATGATGATGTTGTTTGATTATGATGTTATGTTATTTAATATCTATGTATAGACAGGTGTTATTAACAGGTTTCTCCAAAGTGTGTAGGACACTCGACAGATCGAGGATGTCGATGGAATCAATGAAATTCCTTGGATTCTGGATCGAGTCAGGGAGTGGAATGTATATGGTTTGGGTATTTCTGTTTATGTTATGTGACATGTGATCGAGTATATTATGATGTTTTTTATGGATCGTTGACAATGTTTCGTTGATGGATGTAGGATGATGATTGCTTCATAATCAGACTCACATAAGGAGTAAAGGGGCCATGAAAAAAAAATAGATATTGAGGGAGCGATGTGGCATCATCTCTTCCACAACCTATTAGCACTCCCTCTGTGGCTCGAATTGTAGGTTAATGATTACATAGTTCAAGATATCCACGATGTCGTGAGGGAATACTGAGACCGTTTCTCACAAAGATTATAAGGGGCATGCAATAAGGATGGTTCCTTATTCCTTAGAGGCCCTAAGTCTCTCACAAGGTTGCCTGATGGAGTATTGGCTCCAAGAGTTTGAAAAATACCAAAATCAGTCAAAGGTGAGTGGCACCATTGGATCATGTAGTGCATCTTGAAGGGGACGTCGCTTAAAAAAAACTTGAATAAAGGCGAGTGCCACCCTTGGAACACAGAGTGAATCTTGAAGAGAACATCGTGTTTTAATAAAGGTGATTCAATGAAACTAGGTTCCTAGAAAACAATAAATTGTTTTGACATTGCCGTACTTGAAATAATTATTAATGGGTAATTCCTATTAATTAAAAAATCTCTTTAAATTTTTTAAGCCTAGTTTAAAATTTGAGCCTAAGTCTAAAGTGGGTAAGAAGACAAAAAAAATTAAATTATAAATTTAATAAATGATGGAGGATGAAGAAAATTCAAGTTAGGAATGGAAAGAGTAAAAAATTACATCTAAATATTTAATTATATAAATGTGTGCAAAAGAATACCAAATTGGAACTAAGATAAGGAAATAAATGTAAAAAGAAATGTGGAAGCATAGAAATGAATCTATTCTAATCTAACTAAAGAACTTTCCTAAATTAAACACAACTAAGTTTTAGAAAAGTGTCAATCATTAAAAAGGAAATAGACGGAATAAAGGGACAACTAGGATTGATTTTAGGAGTGATTTTAGGAGTGATTTTAGGATGGGTGGTGGAGATTGACAATTAATTTAATTTAATTATGGTTTTATTAGTTCAAATAAGGGAACAAGTGACAAGTGTATGGAGAAAATAATTCATAATTAAATTATTAAAAAAAAAATTAAATATGCATGGAAAGTTGTCACTAAGAAAAAATTCTATAAAGGAAATGGCTGAGAGAAGGAATGGAACATGACTGATATGCGTAAAGTTATGTTTCCATAATCTCTTTTATTGATTTTACTTGTGAGAGATGGGATACCCAACTCAAGACAAAGAGTGGTAGCTCAACTTTGCAAGGTTGTGAGATAGAGTTTTTTGTTTGTGTTTGTGCGTGGACCCTTTGCAGCTCCGGGGATAAGGGGGAATGAGAGTACCCCTAGCATTGGCTGGGAGGTATCAGTGAGGTCTTCATGGTTAGAAAGAGGGGAGAGAGATGAAGCTCGAGAGCGGGATATCATCATTGACTTCTCGCCTTCGATTACTGTATTTTAATGAATTTCGTAATTGCATTGGATTAATTTGTAAAATCTAGTTTTGTTTTTACGTAAGTTTGTGAGATATTGATATCAAGAGATAAGATCCTAGATGCTTTTATCAATGCTAGAGGCGGGTTCCTATTAATTTCAACGCCATTTTTAATGTAAATTTGAACTTGAATGTATGCACATAAATGATTGACCACCGCCATTTTTAATTTCAACCTGAGATTGAATGTATGCCCATAAATGTTTGACCACCGCCATTTTGTTTTTAATTTCAATATGAGTTTGACTGTCTACAAACATAATGTATGATCTCTTCCTTGTTAATTTAAATATGACCATGAAGTTGTACCTACAGAAAAGTTGATCGTTTCAAGTTTAATTCTAACCTAAGTTTGTACTATCTGACCCTTACCACATTTTTTTACATTTCAAAATTCTCTCTGGTGAGATCCCTGCCAGTAAAAAATCAACTAGAATGGATACCATCTACATATGATGTTTAACATGTTTTCCCAATGAATTCCACTCTGTCGTTATTGCTGCCAATAAAAAATGATCTAAAACTGATATATATCTCCTTCCAATACACACAACGTTTTTCCAAGTCGAATTTGTCTCTAATGAGATCGTTGCCAACCAAATTGATCTAGAACTGAATTAACAATTTATTCTTATCTTTACCACGTTTTCATTTACTCTCGAGAAACTACTCCTTCACATGCACACATTTCTCATCCTTCTTACAAAGTCTTCTCCTCATGAATTTCCAAGGAAATCGAGTAAATTCTTCTCTGTGTTTTTTTCATTTATTATTCTTGTGTGTTCCCCAATCACTGCGAACAATTGTTTTCCCAGTGAATTTCCCCTTTACCTGTTTTTTAATGGGAGGAAGTACCTCTGCGATCCATGCCATCCATACATCCCTTATTTTACCTTAAACATATGCGGGTATCACTTCACTTGTGGCCAACGAAGAACTTCTTTTCCTCTGTGATCTTGGCAAGAAAGGATGCCTTTCTCGTGGGAGAAAGATCCTCTACGTCTATGCCATCCCTCCTTGCTCTGATGTATATATGTACAATAAATCCTTGCATTTTTACTCTTTTAAAAATTTCCTTTGGATCCTCCACGATGTTTTTTTATAGATCCGTTATTTCATATGTTTGCTACATATCCTACTTCAATGGTAACTACTTGGGTCATCTACCTCATTGAATATTCTATGCTAAATATCGACCAAAATTCTGCAGATTCTACAACATGATTTCTTTCCGGTCACAATTCATAACTTAGGATCCCTATCACATTATTACTCAAGTACATATAGACAACTTATGAAGTGTTTAATGGTTATACACAATGGGAAAATATTTAGGGTTATTCTATTCGTATTTGTCGCATAACTTCCTTTAATAGAATTATTTTTTTAGCTGTAAATGTTTTCACTTGTTACCAACTCTCATGCAGTTTCTGATAGCCAATGACGTTATGATTTGGTTCTTAATCACTCTATATGGATCCTATAGGGTTACTACATATCCTCCATTTACTATGATTTTTGGGATCCTGTTAATATGCTACAAATTTTCTCTACGATTGGAGACCTTGGGCACTACCTTTCTCTCTCCTTACTCAAAAAAACCTTGCACTACCTTTCTCTCTCCTTACTCAAAAAAACCTTAGTCCTTATAACTATGTGAGTTAACTTAAGTCCTTATATCTTCGGGTGTTTCCTTAATTAGGCAAGGGGAAAACCTTTGAAACTTGTGTGGAAACCCTTCTCTATTGACTACGAGGTATTTTTTTGGGTTAGTTCACTCAGTTATTCTTTATTTAATTAAGAGTCTATATCGCTATATAAAAAGGTTTTTAATGCTTCATCTAATGTTACCTTTATTTTGGATAATTGAATAATATTGTTCTTAATATTGTGCATTGAATATTTAATGTCCATGAATGATTATGTTAATAATTGATTGCAAACATCGATGGATGTTATCCATTGTTACTCAAGTGGTTAGATTTCTAGCGCACCATGAAATCCAATGTAAAGAATGATTGTTTGAAGATTTATGTTCCTAGTAATGAAAATTTATTCTAAAGAATGATTGTTATTGATATTATATTTCTCGCATGCTATGGAATAAAGGTTGAATTTTATGTTGACTACCCTGCGCCTTGATTAAATGATGATTAAGATTGATTGAATATTTCATTTGCACCTTAATTTAATTGATAATTACTTGTGCCATCATATATACAACTAATTGTTGATGTACATGGGTGTAGTTACTTTGGTGCCATAAAAAATTAATGAATATTTACCTTGCACAATTGATTATGCCGTAATTTATTAATTGGATTGCATTCACATTGGCTTAATGAAGGATGGACCATGTTCTAGCTTGATTACTCATGTAAATTTAATTAATGGTGATGCACGATGTGTTTTGTAATACTATTTACTTGTGTGCTCCAATTTAAGTGGGTGTGTGATTGTTTCGTCATTATTCTTTTGCACCTTCAATTTAAATGTTAAAGAATTTGGTGTCATGAATTTATTAGATACATGACTAATTTAGTGACTAGCTTTATCGTTCACCTTTACTTAAGTTGACATGACATTGTCCTAGAATTGTTTACTCTCGTGTGCAACGAATATTTAATTGTTCATGTATGATTGATAATGATATTGATTACCCTTGGTGTCATGTATTACATTTGATTTCTTTGATTGATGGATTGATGAGATGGATGATCATTGATGTTGTTGTTTTAACTAGTTTCTTGGATATGATTGTTCTAGTGGGATGTAAATACCTCCTTGCTCCTCAGAACAACACCGTTGAGACCTTATGGTTGCAAAATCAATTGAACATAGGCTTGAGCTGCTCATATGTGTCTTGGAGTTCCTAACCATCCGTGGTATTGGGTGGGTAGTCATTTCATATTCATTATCTAATCGATTGTTGTTGCAAATTTTAAAGATAATTATGATGTGCTAATATGCTATTCTATGTATGTTTATGTGTCGCTATCCTTCGCTGACGCTACTGAATCCATCCTTAGTGATTTCCATGATGAGTAGTTGGTACTACTTTTACTTATGATGTTGTTGATTAGGGCGCTATATGATCAAGGTGTTGATTTAATTTCAATGAAAAATATTTACCCTTTATGCTTCGCTCTAGTCGTAATGGAGGGGTCGCTACATATGGTATCAAAGCTAAGTTTCAATGTTGTGACTTGGGATGATTACGCCTTCCACTGTATAAACTCTTGATTAATAATTTGTCATGAATTAAATTGAATTGTGTCCATGTAGGTAATCATGGTTAGAGGACGTGGAGGAAAAATGACATTGGTACTATGGGAGGAGGAATTCATTATCATCCAAACCGTAGGGGTCTAACCTCCAAGGAGAAGAACACGCCATTGGACACGAACAACGCAAGCCAGGGGATGGTTGCTGATGAGTTCCTTTTAGAGTATGTCATAGGTCTTGAATAGATGTATGGATAGAGATGAGGAACACGGAACATGTACCCCATGAGGGTCCAAAGCGTGCACCCAACCAATACTTGTAGTGTTCATAGAGAACTCGAAAAGGTCAAGTTTTCTCCAGTTCTTGAGTTCCATGGACAACAAATTCATTGAGGTATGGTTGGAGAACATGAAGAAATTCTCACTTTGTGACTACACATCCAACGTGAAGGTGTGCATGGAGCTCTTTTAGCTCAAGGGGAGTGATATCCACCAGAAGATGCCTGCTAACCTAACAACATGGTCTTCAAAGACGGTCACATAGGAACTGTTCAGGGAGCGGTTCTAGGAGAGGTATTTGTCGTCGGAATTCATTGAGCTCCATCTCAATGAGTTCAATGCCCTACAATAGAGGTGGTCATATGGTTCCCAACATGAGGTGCATGTTTCATGAAGTTTTTAGGCATGTTCCACATATGAACACCGAAGCCTGGCAAACAAGGTTTTTCACTTTAATGTCAACATCATCCAAGAAAAAAGTGAGAGGATCCTACCGCCCTCACACATTGCATGATGTTGTGTATAAGGCCCTCATAGCTGAGAAATATATGATCAATGAGGGTTAGATAAGGAATCTTGCAAGATCGATGATACAAGTGGCATCTAGTGTGCAACAACATCGAGATACCATCTCTCAAATCCATCAGGGTATCGGGGTACACCGAGAGGATCCATGTTCACAATGCCATGAACATTGATGCCTCAGAAGTGGACTCCCTACAAAGGACCACAACACCAACAACAACGTCATCTGCAGCAACAACAACAGTTTAGATCTGTTCAGTAGAACATATCAATGCAGTAGAATCCTAGGCCAACAACTTCTATTTATGGGACTAGGAGCACTAGACCGAATACTGGATGATGGACATGTGGGGAACCACATTACCCGTGTGACTTTTCGTTTGAGAGGTCTAGAGAAGACGAGTCAACCAGACACACTACAACATGAGAGTTGGGAAAAACCCACCGTATTCATGCAATGACAAATAAACGCCAGGGTCGAAAGAATTAGTCTACCATGCTCGACACATCATGCACCACTTTTCACCATACCTGTAGTATTTTGATATATCCAAAGTGCTACAAAGATCTCTACTGTGCAAAGGATAAAAATAATTAGGTAAAGGCAACAACATGATGAGTTTAGCTACGTGGAAAAGGCTTCATGAGACAAGCAAAAGGTTGGAAGAAAGGTTACAAGTTGTATAATTAACCCGTATTTTTTCATGAAGGTAAAACCTCAGACGCCACGACATTAGGATCTTGCGACATCATAATCAATATGGAGGTTAAAATCACATGACGCTGCCACTCAAACAGTAATACAAAATGATTGAGTTTTATCGGGATGATGAGGGACAAAGATGAGTGATTGTAGGAAGAAACTGTAGAAGTTTCCATAAGGTTCATCTCTTCCCTACACGTATAGCATGCACAAGGATGCAAGCTATACAATCCTTGATTTGAACGAAATATGGCATGGTGGAAGGAATAGAAAACCTTATAGTAGTCTGATAATTTGTGGATGTATTCTCCTCTGAGGAGTTACCATGTTTTCTTCTTGAAAGGGAATTAGAATTTACCATCAAAATAAAAACTGAACTGAATCGATAGCAATAACACCTTATCAAATGTCAACCTCGAAGTTAGAGGAGTTGAAAATGAAATTGAAAGAGTTGTTGGACCTTGGACTTATATGCCTAAGTCTATTACATTGGGGTTCACCTCTTTTTTTCATACGAAATAAGGATGGTCATGGAGACTCTGCATTGACTATCAATAATTGAACAAGGAACTATCAAGAACCAATATCCATTTCCAAGAATAGACGCATTTGTTTTGATCAAATGAAAGGCACGAAGATGTTTTCTAAGATCAACTTGAAGTCATGATATAATCAACTATGGATCAAGGAGGAATAAATTCCTAAGACCAAATTCAAGAAGAGGTTTGACACGATTTTATCGCTTTCAGTTTGACCTAATAAAACCCTCGGGTATTCATGATCTTGATGAATAATGGTTTTTCGCTAATATTTGGAAAAGTTTTTTCGCTATTCATTGACTGTATTTTGATTTATTCTTGGACGATGGAAGAACATTATGAACATTTGTGCTTGGTACTGCAATGTTTACGAGAAAAAAAATTATACCGGGAAAATGTCGAAATGCTCTTTATCAATCAATGATTCATTATTTAGGGCATGCTATCTCCGGAGAAGGTATTGTAGTGGATCCAACTAAGGTAGAGGTTATTATGGAATGTCATGCACCGAAAAACATACAATAAGTACACAACTTCATGGGTTTAGAGGGATATTATTGATGGTTCGTCAAGGTTTTCAAAGATAGAAAATACTTCCATCATGGAATTGCGTAAGATTTTTTTTTGTTTGGACCATGAAATGTGTGGAAGCATTTAGAAGGCTCAAGGAGATGCTGTTGGATAACGTCGAAATTGCAAAAGTCCCTAACATGGATAAAGGAATTTTGGTATGCATAGATGCATCCAAGGAAGGCTTAGAAAGAGTATCGATACAAGATGGTTGAGTGATTTCTTACATCTTAAGGAATTTAAGAAAGAGTGAGGAGAACTACACCCATCTAATGATTTGGAGTTATTGGCCATTGTGTATGCCTCCAAGAGTGTGGAGACACTACCTCATTGATTACCTGAACTCGAAAATAGACCACCTGCGGTTTGCAACACATTTTTGTGCAAAGTGAATTAAATGTGCGACAAGGGCATTGCTCAGAATCACTTTAGCGAGTATGATTTGAGATTACCTACATAAAAGGAAAATGAAATCGTATGGTAGATGCATTGAGCTCTGAGAACATGCATAATTTCTGATACCCTCTTCATACCTAATCTTCATGAAATTATTCTAACTATATAGTGCGACAATGATAGGTATGAATAGGTTAAGGAAAATATCAATGAGACAACTACAAGTTGGTATGATTTGGATGATTTACTATGACAACTACATATTAATGAGATAAACGGCACCAAATTTATCTACCACCTGATGATGAGTTGAGAAGTTTGATATTATGAAGCTCATAGAGAATCAAGTATTACGGCTCATCCAAGAGTCACAAAGATGAGGGTGTACCTTAAACCCGCCCTTGAAAGGAATGAATGCATACATAGTCAACTACGTGGCGAGATGCCTATAATGTTAGCAAATGAAGGATGAACATAAACATCCTAATGTGATTACTAGATCCCCATATTATTCCACAATCAAAATGGGAGGTCATTTCATGGACTTTATTGTTGAATTTTTGTTAACAAGAAGGAGGCATGACTCGATTTTCATGTAGTTGAAACTCTAATGAAGAGTGAAAACTTTATTCATGTACATACGATGGGATGTAATGTGCACCGTATTATTAGCTAGATTTTTTATCATCGAGTTAGTGAGGTTGCATATCATGCCTTAGAGGATCACATCTGATTGAGGATTGATGTTTACATGACGATTTTGGACTAGTTTTCCAACAAGCCTTGGGAACCAAACTTAACCTTACTACCACATATCACCCAAAGACAAATGAAAAAACATAAAGAACAAACCAAATATTGAAGATATGTTGTGTATGTACGTAATGGACAACCAAAAGAGTTGGGAGGATTTCTTTACAATCGAAAAGTTTACATACAAAAACAACTATCAAAGCACCATTAAGATGACACCATTTGAGTTTCTTCATGAGACCATTTGATGCATTGAGTTGATCGACTTGAGGATGTCTTTGGTAGGACCTGCTAAATCAATCCAAGGGTAACAAAAATAAGAAAATGAAATGATAAGACAGCGGGATTAAATAAACGCTAAAGATCGACATAGGAGTTATGTCGATGCGCATCATTTTGACTGTAGTTATGAAGTTGGTGGTCGAGTCTCAGAGGTGAAACCACACAAGAGTTCGGTCAAGTTTGAAAGGGTGCTAAAATATCTCCCAGGGTTTATGGGACATTTTGAGGTTGTGGAAAAAAAAGGGCCTGTGGCCTATGGAATAGCCTCCTGTCTGATTATTTGAGGCATTTGCACGATGCTTTTCATGTATCCGTTTTGAGACATTATGTTAGTGATCCCATTGCATGTGTTGACATGATTTGTTTGGTAGGTGTGAGACTAGGTTCCTCACGATGTAGCCAATCAAGATTCGACCATCGATTTCCATAACTACAACGGGCCGGAACATCTATCAAGCTTCGGGACAATTATAGTCCACACTTAACTACCTTAGGAGGACACGTATGATATGCTCCTATAATTTCCATTTTTTTATAGTTAGACAAGTTTAGATCTTGTCAAATACTTTATTTACTACACATTTACTGTGAAACCTCGGGACAGAGTTTAAACCAAGAGGGGGTGTATGTAACATCCCTCTCTTGTGCACACATGATTTGAATTATTCTTTGAGGACAGTTACATGCAAGTGATCATAATTTTTATATGTTTGTTTGTTTCTCTTATGGATTTAGATGATGATGTTGTTATATTATGATGTTATGTTATTTAATATTTATGTATAGACAAGTTTTATTGACGGGTTTCTCCCGAGTGTGCAAGACACTCGACAGATTGAGGATGTCGATGGAATCAATGGACCTCCTTAGATTCTAGATCGAGTCAGGGAGTGGATTGTATATGGTTTGGGTATTTCTATTTCTTCATATGTGACATGTGATTATGTATATTATGATGTTTTTTATGGATTGTTGAGAATGTTTCATTGATGGATGTAGGCTGGAAATTTCTTTCTAATTAGACTCACATAAGGAGTAAAGGGGCCATGCAAAACAACTAGATATTGAGGGAGAGGTGTGGAAGCAACCCTGCCACAACCTACTATCACTCCCACCATGTCTCAAATTTTAGGTTATCCATTACCTAGTTTGAGAGATCCACGATGTCGTGAGGGAAGACTATGGTAGTCCCTAATGAATATTAGAATGGGAGAACAATAAGGTGGGTTCCTTATTTCTTAGAGGCCCTTAGTCTCTCACAAGGTCGCCTAATGGATTATTGAATCCAATGGTTGGACAACTACCAAAATTGGTCAAAGGTGAGTGGCACCCTTGGAGCACATAGTGCGTATTGAAGGGAACGTTGCATAAATAAAACTTGAATAAAGGATAATGACACTCTTGGATCACAGAGTGCATCTTGAAGGGAACGCCACGTTTTTAATAAAGGTGAGTCAATGAAACAAGGTTCCTAGAAAACAATAAATTATTTTGACATTGTCGGACATAAAATAATTATTAATGGGTAATTCCTATTAATTACAAAATCTCCTTAAAAAAAATTTACCTAGTGTAAAATTTGAGTGTAATGTACCCCATATTTACCCATAATTCTTTTTTTTCCTAGGGTCATTATTCAATGCTTTCATTACTTCTCTATAATTTCTTAATGATACTATGATGTGATTTAACACTACTTTTTATTTGCACCCTTTACATTTACCATATCCTTGACAATGGAAAAGAAAGAATCTTACTCATTCTTATTCTCAAGGAAGGTAGCTTGATTACCTAAGCGAATATATCTATATACATATATATATATATAGTCACCATAGAGTATGCATTCAATTTGCACAAGCTATATACATACTATGGAAAACAATAATGCATATTTTGACACTGGCTTCAAATTAATGAATTAACCCCTTGGACTTGTGTGAAAGATATTTACGGTACAAGTCTATCCACATGGCATTCAACACGTGATAGAATTAAGGCCTAGAACAGTTGAACCAAACGGTTGGGTGCTTGTTGCTTGTTCTTGGTTGTTTTCCCCACTCATTAGGACTAACCATAAAACTAACACTAGCACGAGGGCTAACGGATTTGAGATGAAGTATAGAACTCTAACTAAACTGTAACCTAGAACTGATCTTTCGTTATAGTTTTCTTAGTCTCATAGTATATGACTGCATGGTTTAAATGATCCCTGCCAACGCCATTTATGGAGGTCTATAACTCGCCTCCTTGGGACCATCACTTGTTTACTATGTCCATCAAATTTTTGCCACATATCCCTAATCACATGGGTTGGGTACAACTCTACATTAATTCCATTAGGATTATCCTATGTGGATTTTCCCAAGTCTAATGTTTCACCAGTCATCTCGGCTCTACGTAGTTTTCCCTTTGTTTATAGTGGTAAACTTGTTTCAGTCTTTTGTGGTAGCATAACCAACATTTTTGTGGAATCAGGATTGCTCTGGTAGAGAAGATTATGGCGGAACACATCCATAAAATGCTACCATAACCTAGATAAGGATTATTTGGTTGTTTATATTCAAACTCCCGATTTTAAGAAAGGTCTTTTACTCTATGTATCAGTTCTTTCGGAAAAATTCTAAGAGAGTGAATGGCCTGTCTTTTGTGGTCTCGTGTAGAGTTTTTGGAAATGGAATTTCACCCAGTAGTGTTTGGGGTTTTCTTTGGTTTAAACCTATCCTTTGTATTGTTTTCTAGGACCCTATGTGATGACAGTCTACTGCATGTTATTCGTTGCTTGCCCCGAGTTCCTCGAACCTTACGGGCTCGAGGTAAAACAATAGTTCGTACTTGAGCCCTTAGTAAATTATGTTACTTTAGTAAAGCTTCATATCGATTCGTGGTTTTGATAGTATGCTCTATGGTTTTCTCGGGTTTTCTGCCCTAGTAGGGAACTGGGTTTTCCAACTGTGTGGAGGAGTGTTTTCCCTTATGACTTTCATGTTGTTGAGTATTTACCTTTCTTTATAGATACGTCCATATCGGGTAACACTATAATTTGTTTAGTTATATCCTCGGTCTGTTAATTTCTGAGGGTAAAGTCATGGTTCTCGTGAAGGTCCTGATTCATTTCTTTTGAAGGGAACAATTCATTTTCTTTTATATCCCTGCCTTATGAAATAACATAATGTTTAAATGCCTGAGTATGACACTAACACTTGGCCTTTACTACATTTTTTGTGTCCCAAAAAATTGCACAGTAAAAATTTAAAGAACTCATGAGACAAATCTCCGCAATATAGTTAATTTCATGAGCACTTATTTCCTGGCATGTTGAATTGAATTCATCTCCTCCAAAATGGTAAATAATGTTCCTCTTAATGTACAATTATTTTCCTTATTATATGACGTCTTTGTACCAGTATGAATACAATTTATGTCTCTCATCATTTTATCTTTATTCCAGGGCCTTTGGGACCTAGCCGAAGAATTACCTTGTCTGTTGTCCTAAATATTTGAATGTATTAACTACTTTTATTAAATCGTATCCAAGAAAGAAACTCAAGTTTATTTATAATTCTATTCGTGACGTTTATTTCAATAAGGTTTTGATTAAAATGAGAATAAACACATAACGTCATTCTATGGCCAATTGGCAAATCCTGTTGATCCCAGATTGACACCGTACATTCTTCATTATAATTTTTTTGATGTTGTATGATTATTCTCTTTCTGAAAATATTGCTAAATGTTTGGTTTCTAAAGTCTAATAATGGGCCCCTTTTGATCGCGAGGGTACCCATAAGGCGGTCCTTGGTGCCTCCACCCCCTTCGGCTCTATGGATGACATTCTCAAGGATGTAAGGAGGAAAGACAGATTTTACTATAGAACCCAAGCTAAGTAGAGTCCAAAAATTTCTTGTGGTGTCTCTTTTATAAATATTTTACCCTGGTAATTTAATTCTACATTGAACATAAGAATTTTTTTTGCTTCCCACTAAATACTAATTGAAATTTTCTTGGTCTTATTAGAGGGTTGGTGCACACGAAATCATCGGATTTTGGACATCGCCCTACGCAAAAGGTACTCGAGTTCCTTTTACAGTACTCTTAGATTTTATCATTCCAAGTTCCAACAAACAAAATAACGGTTACGACCTAGAATATCGCTATTGTGGAAAGTTCAATTCAGAGTCCTGCAGTGACTGGTTAACAAGTATATTCAGTTGTTGTAATTATGTTTTGTTGTTGGAAAGTTATAAACACAGTATTTTCATAGATTTGAGTACACCTTTGATTACTGGCTTGATTTTGGGATATATAATAATTTTAATATTTGAGTCGCAGGATTCTTCTCTTGTGCATCTGTAATGAAACAATGGTTGTTAACTATTTACTCCAGCATTATGGTTAGGAAAATATTTTATTATTCTTATTTAAAAGAGTGAAGTGAATACTGTTATGAAAAGAACAAACTCCTATTATGGTTATTGTGGCATCTGACTGATCGTTTTCCTTTATGTCATCCATATCTAGTTTATGTATAGAATAGGCATTTAAGAGGGTGTGGAAATTTGTACATACAACTATACATACATTCATACACACACACACACACACACACACACACACACACACACACACACACACACACACACACATATACAATAGCTTCCTATTATATATAATCATTCCAAGTCTTTAATAACATTTGCATAGTCTGATCTTTATAACGATTTGGTACAGCCTGTGTATTTAACCTATAGCAATATATGTCTAGTTAAATTTTAAATTTTCAAGTTTACTTCCAGTCTGTTCTTTGGAATTTTCAATTGAAAATACATTTTTGAGTTGGTTACTTATATGCAATAAATTATATGTCTGAAATTCTAGGGTTAGCACAATACAGATCCCATCTAGCTTAGATACATCTTCCGTATAATTATATAACACAATCCCATTTACAGTTAATACACACATAATCTCTTACTCAAGGAATGAAATAAAATTGTAAGAGTGATTGTAACATCCCCAAAAATAAATTATTTTTAAGTTTGAAATTTCGTAGGACATTATTTCCATCTTTGGTAAATTCGAAATTGGAATTTTTTTTCCATTTATGGCAATTCTGAATTTTGAATTTAGTTAATTTTAATCAACGATTATGACTGTTGGGCAGAGATCTGATTTTACCCAACTAACTATTTGACTATGACACTTGTATGAAACAAAATATTTTATAATTATTGTTGATGGACAAATGGAACAACCATGTTAAAATCAACTGAGCCTGACTCCATGAGAGGGGAACATGTTGGAACTACCTCAGAGTTGAATGTGACAAGTGGAAAATCAAGAATTTGGCCATTGTTAGCCCTTGAAAATCAGGGATTTGGAAAGCTATGAAAATTCCCAAGGGGGAAAAAGACCTAGGCAGAAATGGATTTGGATATATAACATATGAGAGGAGGCAGGACACTACCTAGTATGTTGGAAATAAGATAATTATCTCTTGTTGTTATGAACACTGGTTTTCTGAGTGTGAGGAAAGGATAAGTTGCTAAAATAGAAGGACTATTGCTGAGGTGGAGTTCTTAGTTCACCCTCATGGATTCATGGTCAAGCTAAGGGGTGAATGGATCAAGTGACTTTGGCTATTCTGTTCTAAGGTTTGGAGGAACAAGGTTGTTCCATTTTTCTTTTAGAAAACTGGTTCAGATATGTTCATCTACTCTTTTCTGGTTATATATCTCTTTCTTTAAATGGCTATCAAAATACATCTATATATTGTTGGGTGAATTATTTTCCATTGAATGTCTTTCTAATCAAGAATCATTTTTTATTTAAATGACTGAAATAGAGTATATCTAGTATAATACTATGTGGATTATTGTTGTGAGATAAACTATGAATGGATGGAACAAACATAGGATAAACCCCCTGCAAGTTTAATTTTATTCTTCGAATAAAACTACCTGTATATACTAATTATGAGTAGAATCAGAGTTATCTAAACACGCTAGAATAATTCTAGTTTAAACAAAATTAGTTCGATTCTATTTTTGGATGGTATAGATCCCATGTTTATATAAGTACAAGAAATCAAGTCGAAGAGGTCTTTTACTGCATAATTGATTAGGGAAAATGTTGAAGGGTATACAAGAATGAAAAGTAATTATACAATCATATATTACTGTAATGAATTATACAGAGTCATAACACTACTATAATATCAATGTATGGTAAGAATAAATACTCGT
>SNQJ01S0142733.1:1979-24474 GCA_010110895.2 Picea sitchensis
AAGTATACTTATATAGAAAAACATTAATATATCTAAATGCATTGCTTTAGAGTTCTATTATTTAATTTTGAGAAGCTTTTCATAATGCCCTTTTTTTTAATATGTATATCACAAATAATTTTCATTGCCCTATCAAACATGAATATATTTTAAATAATTAAAGTTTATTTCCAAGTTATATATGTGGGTGTATGATCTATAAACATTGTAGATAAATTAATTCATCTTGTCCAAACATTTATTACTATCCAAGTTAAGTTAAGTGAGTCTTCAACACTAAACTTCACATAAACATGTTGGCCATCTACTTGTTTAAGTTTTTTTTTTTTTTGGGCTATCTACTTGTTTAAGTTTTTTAATATCATTTATTTCTATGTAAAAATTATTAGCACTCTTAGGAGCATTCTATGTAAAAATTATTAGCACTCTTAGGAGCATTAAGTATAAATTATTAGCACTCTTAGGAGCATTAAGTATAGGTAAATCTTTGAACTTTGTATTTAGAGAATTAATCACCTTCATTACAAAGTTTTTTTCAATAGAGTTTAATCATCTAATGTTCTTCATCTTTTTGGTTTGGGAATGTAATTTTTATTCCAAGATGTAGAGGAAAATGTATTAGTGTGGAATTGAATAAATTGTGTTAAGTAGAAGTAATGATAAATTTATTAAAGAAAATGAACATAAAGAAAATAGATTGACATGGGTTGTGTTATAGCCTTAATTTCCACTCTACAGTGTTAGTAAGGACTTAGAAGAAGATGAAAGTTGAGACACATTATTTTGTTCAGGATTCAATGAGTCTTTTAGGGAGGGTGCTAGTCATAGCATAGACAACAAGCGATGCAGTGTACAACAAGCGATTTGTCACTAGTCAGCGGTGTATAACTAGCGACCTCCCTTGTAACCTTATAGATTCACAGAGTTTTGAAGAGGTAAGAAATGGATGAGTTGGATCTTTGTGGAATAAGCCTTAAAACTCACAACATTTGAGTCTCCATTGGTTTCTAGAAGATCTAGAAGCTCTCCCAAGCCTCTTCCAAGAATCTATATAAGGAAGGTCAATCTTGAGGATGGGAAGAAGAATCATTCACAGAGTTATGTTGCCAAAATATAGAGGTGATATTCCATTCCAGGCCAGTTGCAGTCAGGTTTCCTAGCTTGGTTGACAAGTTGAGAAGGAGCAAGGAGCAAGGGGCAAAGAGGAAAGCATCTACACCTTGAGGTAATTGTATTGATATATTTTCTCTCATATTGATTAATAAATAATTAGTTTTCCCCTCTAAATATTTGTATTTCATATGCAAATGTGTAGATCTGGTTTATTTCTTTATAGATCATATTAGATGCAAGCTAGATTTAGGATTCTAACACTAGGAAGAGAAGTAGAAAGACATTTTTTTTGTCTCTTGTGTGAAAGAAGCAGGTTGTAGGAGCCAGAGCTGGAACTTTAGGATTGCAGTAGCCATGGCATATGAGGATGACCTTCAAGATCAAGGTATGTCATTCTACCATTTCTTAATGTTCTTGTGAATCTATTTGTTTGTGTCTAGGAAAGTCATATAAGTCTAGCCCACTATCTGTCTAGGATAAATAGGCAGATCCTAGAGAGATATTACTATTCCATTGGTGAAATTTTCTCCATAACTGAACTAGAGACTCCACTGGGGAAGAATATATGGTTCTTCTCTAGTTTAGATATCCTTGTTTGTTTACCTTTGTTCTTTGTTTCTGAGTTATTCAATGTATTCCTTAGCCATCTCTCAAAGAGTAGATCTCTCAGATCAACTAGATTTGGGCCATATCTTTTTATTTTTCCCAAAATTTGCAAAGTTTCGCTTGTCCCCTTTTGACAACAGAGAAATGGGTCATTGGTTGCACTATATATGACTAATGACAGCCTACATAAGGTCATTGGTTGCAGGTCTGATGATTATTAACCTCCCCTATAGGACTTTGATTTGCAAATTTTTTAGCTCTCTTCTTATCAGATTTGGATGCATTTGATCTCTTGAGCTTGTAATTGATCCCTTGGCCTAGATCCACATTTTTTTTAGCCTTTTGTCTCACCTTTAGTCTTAGATTTGGAATTAAGGTGTGATTGAGCGATTGATTGGGTTGCTTTATTTCATTTTACTTGCTACTTAGTGACTTGTTGAGTTGGGATGTGTACCCAATAGATCTGATCAGATTTGATAGTGTTTCTTATCCAGTTGCATTTGGTTGTGTTCCATTTTGCAATTAATTTTACATTACTAGATCCATTTTCCTTATGAGTTTTGGGTTTTTATTATAGTAGAGACATTGGAGTGTTCTTGGGGGCATAACTACCAATATCCTACAACCCTTGCATGTTGATTGCTAGCTTTTTTGTTTGCATATTTCTTTTCTTCTTTAGATTAAGAAACTTTTTGCATTAGAATTGAAAAAACAATTGCATGCATTAAGATTTTGAAGCATTTGGAACAAAGTGCATTTTGGTGTTTGGTTCAAAGATCTCATTTTGGTTTTGGATTTTTTTGCGTGGTTTCTTAGTGATTGTGAGGTTTTCTTCTGAAATTTGTAAAGGAAAAGGCATCTTTCCCTCCCATAGCTAGAATTCATCGAATTGAACAATTTCCATTGGAATCAATGTGTTTCTTTGGTTGTTGAAGAGTCATAACATCACTTAAAGTTTCATCCATTTCCCTTGACCTCAAAAAAAACATAAGAAAAAGATTTTGTAATTTAAAATACACTAGACTCTTTTGCTTTGGTAGAAAACAAACATTAGCTAGGGTTAGGGCCATGGAATAGGATTGGGGAATGAACTCTCCAAGGCCATGAAATGCAACCTAGAGTCATTAATGAACATGTAATTCCATTCTTACAATCGGTGTGTCGGGATCCTCCTCTAACACATGAGTTAAGCACAAGGTCACATCAGGGTAAGTAGGGTGATTACCCATCCTGCTTCTTTTGATGTTTGTGATATTTCTTCGAATACTACCTATACGAGGGTTTCATTAGTAACAAAACCTCCCTATGAGGTAGCGTTTTCAAAGCTTCAAGAATAGTTACCCTACCCTTACATGTGGTCAAAATTGCGACTATTTTCCTGCTCATTGATTGTGACGTGGTAGCCTCAGTGACCATTCCTAGGTAGCTACATTGGTGATTTCAAGTGGGACGCTCATGTAGTACATGGGGTAGACGTTCATTCACGGTCTCAGTTCCCCTGGAGAGTTCTCGCCTTAATAAAGGGTACTTGTACCAGTATGTAGATTTTAACCTTGTACAATATTTTACTACAAATAGATTTTCAATAAAATAACAGAAAGGATACAATGGAAAATACACACATTACACAGATATTTTTCCCTTGGAAACAAAAATCGGGAAAACCAACATATTCTATATTCATTCGCATCGTACGTTGTTTACAATACAATATACATATAGGAGCCAACGGCATCCAAAACCCTAACCGAATGACCTGGATTAGTCAACAACCCTAATTCCTTAATCGGAAATAGAGAACCATCAACGAAAAACCATGTGCTGAAAAACCACCTATAAATGGACATGAAAATTGAGGACCACCCAAAAATGGACATGAAAACTGAGGAATTTTTTTTGGGGGGGGTGGTGCCCTCGAACCACAGCACAAGGGGGCTTTGCCCCCCTACGGTTCTAGTCGTGCAAAGAATATAACACATATCCAACATTATCCCACTTGTTGTTTTCTTTGCATACAGAGGGTTACAGGGTTACATAGTCAACAATCCAGGGCAACAATGCCCATATATCCTCTACAC
This sequence comes from Picea sitchensis, assembly GCA_010110895.2. NCBI lineage: Eukaryota > Viridiplantae > Streptophyta > Pinopsida > Pinales > Pinaceae > Picea > Picea sitchensis. Next base: position 5,777 of record SNQJ01S0142733.1, read on the forward strand.
CAAGAGAAATTCTCAGTGCTCACTGATTTTGTTAATGAATATGAAACATTTTTCAAAGTGTCCACATTCATCAACAACACCTTCTTTTCTTCAACCATGTCTCTCACAAAGTGATATTGAACATTAATATGCTTTGTCTTTGAGTGATAAGTCGAGTTCTTCACCATAAAAATTGCACTCTGACTGTCACAATCTATCCTTACAGCTTGTTATGCCAACCCAATAACTGAACACAATATTTGTAACCAAACTACTTCCTTTCTTGCAAGAGTGGATTCCATGTATTCAACTTCTGTAGTTGAAAGTGCCACTACAGACTGTCTTTTGCTCATCCAAATGATTGCTCCTCCAAACAGGTTAAACATGTATACCCTCTTGTAGATCTCCTATGATCTAGATCTTTAGCCCAGTCTGCATCCACAAAGCCATGTATGTCCAACACTCTGTCCAATCCTGGTCTTCCATGGTAGAACAATCCATAGCTAGTAGTGCCACACAAATACCTGAAAACCCTCTTTATTGTTTTCCATTGATCCTTCCTTGGTTTTGACATATACCTGCTCAAAACTTCCACTACATGTGCAATGTTCGGTCTAGTACAAACCATTGCATACATCAAAATGCCAACCACACTCGCATATGGAACACGAGACATTTCCTTCTCCTCTTCATGTATCTTGGGACACTAATCCACATATAACTTTACACCTATAGGAATAAGGACCGCGACTAGTATACATTTCTGCATTTTAAACCTCTGCAATATTGTCTCAACATATTTTCTCTCATTTAACCAAATTTTCCTTTTTTTCAATCTCTTTTAATCTCCATTCCCAAAATGAAATTTGCAGCACCAATATCCTTCATGTCAAATTTAGAGGACAACTGAGTTTTCACATCTTGGATAATCTCGTTTTTGTTTCCTATCAGCAACATGTCATCCACATACAAGACCAAATAAATCAAATGATCACCAAATAATTTAAAATACACATAGTTATCCTCTTTGCTTCTTGTGAAGCCAAGTCCCAACATATAAGTATCAAATTTTTGATACCACATTCTTGGTGATTGTTTTAAATCATGCAGGGAATTTTTCATCTTGCATAACAACCCTTCTTTCCCTTCACAAAAAATCCTTCTAGCTTATTCATATAGATTTCTTCTTCCAGATCCCCGTGTAGGAATGCTTTCTTAACATCCATCTGTTATAATTCAAAATCAAACGCAACAACAATATATGAAATAAATATAATAGAAGTTAACTTGGCAACAAGAGAAACAATCTCACCAAAATCAATTCCCTCAACCTGGGAATAACCCTTTTCTACTAATAGAGCTTTGTATTTCTCCATTTTGCCTTCTGCATTTAGCTTCTTTTTAAATACCCATTTGCTTCCAATGGGATTTCTTCCAGTCGACAACTCCACTATATCCCAAGCCTCATTCTTATCCATGGCTAACATTTCTTCAACCATGGCCTTTTTCCAAATTTTTCCATCCTATGAATCCACTTCCTCCCTAACAGTTCTAGAATCATCATCAGTAATAGACAAAGAAAAATTTGAATAGAAATCAGGTGGAGTATACCTTTCCGATATCCTTTTTTCCCACACTGATCTCCTCAATAATAGAGTATGAGGATCTTCTTCTTATTATTCTTGTTATTTTGTAGAGTCTAATTCATCATCTGTTGGCTCAAACTCTATTTTCTCTGGTTCTTCCTTACTTGGTAGGACTTCCTATTTGACAACATCCTTCATTTCTCTAAATACCACATCTCGTCTATCCACAACCTTCTTAGTTTCTAGGTTCCAAATCTTATAACCTTTGAGACCATTTTTATACCCAATAAAGATACACTTTTCTTCCTTCTTATCTAGCTTACTCATGTTTTCTTTTGAAACATGAACATATGCCTCATAGCCAAATACCTTAAGATGTGTGAGAGAGGGTTTCTTACCAGTCTATACCTCATGTGGAGTCTTGCTATCCAATGCTGACGAGGGTGATTGATTGACTAGGGAACATGAAGTACCCACTACCTCTTCCCATAATTCTTTCCCTAACCCAGTACCACTGAGCATGCACCTTGATTTTTCCATCAACGTCTTGTTCATCCTTGTTGCAACTCCATTCTGTTGAGGTGTATATGGACTAGTATTCTTCCTTAACATACCACACTTATTACATAATTCTTCAAATTCATTCTCGCATAACTCTCCACCATTATCCATCCTCAGCACCATAATTCTTTTCTTTGTTTGATTCTCAACAAGAGCCTTAAACTCTTTAAACTTATTAAAGACTTCATATTTATTCCTAAGGAAATATATCCAAGTATTTCTTGAGAAGCTGTCTATAAAAGAGACATAGTACACAGATTGTCCCAATGAGGGAACCGACATAGGTCCAAACACATCAATGTGCACTAGCTATAAAATTCCTCCTGCCCTTGTTGCACTAGAGGGGAATGTTACTCAATTATTCTTCCCATATACACAATGTTCACATAAATAAAAATCCATAGAGGATTTATACATACTTTAAACCATACATTTACCATGTAGTAGTCAAAGACCCTTCTCTCTGATATGTCCCAGTCTTTGATTCCAAAGCATAATCTTTTCTCCAGAGACTATAGGAGTTTTTCTTCTTCTTCTCCAATATCAAGAACAATGGAACTATTAAACCCATCACTAATAATTCTTCCTTTCATCTTATATGGAGTTCCAATCTGAACTCCCTTCAACAACACCATTTCTCCTCGAAGTATCCTGTAGGTTTCTTTTTCAAATACTGTTTTTACGCTTGCATCATCCATTTTGATTACATAAATCAATTTTCTGGCCAATCCTCGGATGTGAAGAACACCGGGAAGTGTTCTAATCCTTCCATCTATGAGCCTCAAATTGACGTTTCCTCGTCATATGACTCTGGTTGTCGATTCATCACTTAGAAAAACATTACCTCCATCATACCTTTAATATTCACATAACCACTCCCTGTGGGGAGTAATATGAAAGGATGCACCTGAGTCAACCAACCATGCCTCATGATCTGCATGTGTTCTTGAAGAAGCCAAGTACACATCCCCTCCTTCCTTGGAGGTGTTTTCTTTTATAGAGGGAGCACCTTTAGATCCCTTCACTTTATCAACACTTTTGGATCTACATTGCTTCTTGAAGTTCCATTATTTTCCACATCTCCAACATACATTTACAAAATTTATGAGAGATTTAGATCTACCCTTAGACTTAGATCTCCCACTTGAGGAATTAGATCTATTTCTTTCCTGGGAGCGTCCTCTTACAAATAATTCATTTGTGCTCTATCATTCCATGTTATTCCGTCTCATCTCCTCCGATAATAATGATGAGACCACATCATCGGAACTCAAGGTAGTTGTATTACTACCTATGTACACAAGCAGAATATCCCATGATTCTGGTAAAGAGCATAGTAAACTGATACACTTATCTTCATCTGAAATTTTAATCTCAACAGATAACAATTGACTTACCACAGTGTTGAAGGCATTCAAATTATTTTTCACTGAGTTTCCATCTCTCATCCTTAGGTTATACAACTTTTTCCATAGGAACAATTTATTTACCAGGGACATAGATTGATACAAGTTCCCCAACTTATCCCATAACTCTTTGGTTGTAGATTCCCCTCACACATTCAGTAATACTGAATCTGAGAGACACAATCGGATTGTTCTCTTCACCTTTTGATCCAACTTTTTCCATTCATCCGCTAACATTCATGTAGGTGCAGTACCTCGATCCACCATGACCCAATGATCTCTTTCTACCAACATATCTTCCATCTTGAGATTCCACAGCTCAAAACGTTTCCCATTAAATATCTCGATCTTTATTTATGAACTACTCACCATTTATCTTCACCTAAAGAATCAATACTGTAGATCTCCCACTGTAACAAGTCTTATCATAGTCCCAAGACAAACCCCTGACCACAAAGGAATCCCCCTGAATCCAATAATCGCTCTGATACCAAATGTGGATTTTAACCTTGTACAATATTTTACTGCAAACAAATTTTCAATAAAAGAACAGAAAATATACAATGGCAAATACACACATTACACAAAGATTGTTCCCCTGGAAACCCAAACTGGGAAAACCAACATATTCTATATTCATTAACATCATACATTATTTACAATACAATGTACATATAGGAGCCATCAGCATCCAAAACCCTAATGCAATGACCTGGATTAGTAAACAACCCTAATTCCTTAACCGGAAATAGAAAACCATCGGAAAAAAACCATGTGCCAAAAAGTCTCCCATAAATGGACACAAAAGTCGAGGACCACTAAAAAATGGACATGAAAATCGAGGAAAAAAAGGGAGAGTATGGTCGATTAACCCAACTGTGGAGTTCCACTGCTCTACTTTTTGTGTGTTTTTCACAAGTTCCCAACATCTCGATGGTTGATTGTCCCAACTGCGGAGTTCCAGTGCTCTATGTTCTACATTTGTTTTGTGTTGCAATCTCTTCTGATCTTCTCTTCGATCAATTAGGTTATCCCCATCCCGATGGTCGATTTTCCTGACCATGGAGTTCAATGCTCTATGTTCTGCATGTGTTTTATGTTGCAATATCTTATGAGCTTCTCTTCGATCAATCAGGTTATTGCCTTTTTGACATCAATGACAACAATGTCCAACAATGAGGACAAAATGGAAGGGGAGATACTCAAAACTAACAAAAAAAAATGCTTGATAAGGAGTAAGTCACTTATATAATTTTGTAAAATTTGTATAGTGAAACTATTTACACTAAAGTTGATAATATATATTTCATCTCATGCTATTTGTTTTGAATTCTTGTATACATTAGCAAATTTAGAAATTGATGCCATCAATAAAAAAATTCTTTACAATGTGGACATAACCTGACCATGGGTCGCATTATATGAGGAGAAAAGAAGGAAATTGGACAATAATATGAACACATTCAGACAATTGAATGGTAGAAGTATTCCTTATCCTAATCATTTAAAATAAAATATGTCAAAAATGTGTCCCAACGGTTGGGTGGATGACCAAATATAAGAGAAATATGTTGTATTTGGTCGTATCCCACATGGAGAAGCGTTGAATGCACTAAACATAGGGACCAACTATAACAACTCTATAATAACCTCTATGAGTACCAAATTCAATTTATAATATTTCACATTTGACTTGTAACATGTATTATGTTTTTCTTAATAGTCAGGTTATTAGACATATGACACTGTCCTTTGTTCACATTTTTACAGGTGCATTTGTTCCCATCTATGTGGGGATATAGACATCATTTTTTCACTGAGGATGTCGATGATGGACACATCACACAGGGTTATGGAGTGGAGGTCAAGTTCAACCAATCTAGTCATCTTAGCCACTATTGTCAAAACCTATTAGAGGGGAAGTTATGTTATATTGGAAAGATACAAAAGATCATGCAAGTGGACTTCTCATCTTTTCAATGTGTTATTTTTAGTTGCAAGTGATGTGATACCTTTGATCGAAGAAATGTAAAGGAAGATCGTGATAGTGGGATAATCTGTATTAACTCTAAAAAAATGTGGGTTGAAACTAAGGAGCCTTATTTTTTCCAAAATCATTGCAACCAAGTGTTTTTTTTTACTTAGATGTGTTGGATGGTGGTTTGTACCAAGACATGATCCAAGATCAAAACATCTTTTTGAGAACAACAATGTTGTAATGCCAAGCAAGGAAGATAATTGGGGTGATGGCAATGAAGAGTGATATGTAAATGTTTTGTTTCAAAATTTATATTGTGGATGTGTCATTTTATTATGGGTATCTACAATTAGCCAAGTATGTTTTTTTTTTATAATGTTGGATATAAAAATTTAACAATTATTTACAACCATCATATTGAAAATACATTAAATAGTACATGCATGTTTTAGCACTTCATCTCCTAGGGTCAGGTTTTTGGATGTCTAGGGTTTTGGAATTCATGTTTATTGTAAAAACGCCTTCAAAGACTCATTGTACTCATATTCTTGAGCATGAGCATAGCCATCACATCTCTTCTCAGAGATAAAGTTGTCACCATTCTAGCGAGTCTGGCACTCTGTATTTTTATAGTCTTTGTACATTTCTTTCATTAATAGAAATAATGTATTGTTGTATTTCTCTATTTTTGGCAATATTTATGTGTATTTCATTGTAATATATCTTCTTTCATTTCATTCCAAAAATAATCGGGATCAATGCATGCGATGCATGCTATAGCCATAACTATGTATAAGTATGATATAAAAGACATAATTTTGGGAATTGCAAATTTAGATCAACACTATTTGCATGTAAAGGAATCATTGCAACAACATAAATTGCATAAATTTTTTAAGGATTATGAGCTAGAAGAGGATGAAGTCCTTATGTACAGGGGAAAGGCGTATGTGCCTGAATCTCAAGAGCTGAAAAATTTGGTGCTAAAAGAAATGCATAATATTCCATATGCTAGACACCTTGGATATCAAAAGATAATTACAACTATAAGAGGCCAACACTTTTGTCCAGGAATGAAGAAATATGTGGTTGATTGTATAGACAGATGTTTAGAGTGTCAAAAGGTAAAGGCTAAGCATAGACATCCAATAATTTTGGCCAGGTATGAAGAAATATGTGGCGTATTATATAGAAAGATGTTTAGAGTATAAAAAAGTAAAGTCTGAGCATAGACATCTAATTGGATTTCTACAAACATTTCCCATTCTTGAGTGGAGATGGGAAGTTGTTTCAATAGATTTCATTACCAATATTCCAAGAAAAATTAAGAAACATGATTCCATTGTGGCAGTGGTGGATAAATTAACAAAGTCTACTCGTTTTATTCCCATAAAGCTAACTCACAAGGAAGCCATCATGGCTAAGATCTACACATGGGAAGACTATCTTCATCTAGTTAAATTTTCTTATAATAATGGGTATCATGCATCCTTCAAGATGAGGCCATTTGATGCCTTGTATGGAAAGTTGTGTAACACACTTGTGACTTGGGATAACCCAGCTGAAAGAGCCATCATTGGGATAGAGTTACTTAGGGAAATTAAAGAGAATTTGGTGAAAATAAATCAGAACTTAAAGGTTGCATAGGATAGGTAGAAACATTATGCAGACAAAGGCATAACACATAGAGAATCCAAAGTGGGTGAGTATGTCTTCTTGAAAGTGAAACATAAAAGGAGTTCACTAAAATTGGGAAGTTACCCAAAACTGACAACAAGATATTGTGTACCATTTGAAATACTAGATAGGATTGGTCCCATTGCATACATGCTTGCACTGTCTGCATCCATGTGCATTGATAATGTGTTTCATGTGTCTTTGGATAAAAATATGTTCTTAATCCTAACTGCATAATTTATTGGATTGTGATCCAGGTGGAGCACAAGGGTGATTTCTAGGTCTAGTTGGTGTGCACATTAGATAGGAAGGTCAAAGTTATTAGGAACCAATCCATCAGCCTAGAAAAGGTCGAGTTGACCTACTATGGTCCTGAAGATGCTACATGGGAGCATGAGGATGCCATGCAGGAGGAGTACCCACATCTTTTTGAAGTTGTTTATGGATTTCAATGGTACATTTGTATATAATGCATTTAGGAAAGTGAAAATGTAAGGGGGAGGGGAATATAATACCTCCAGTTTACATCAGTTGCAAATGTATATGTACATATGTTTTATAGGTTGGTGATCCAATATGTTTTTTTGGGTTGGAGTCCCAATCTATGTATGTTTTGGGCTAGAGAACCTATGTGATATTAGGTTGGAGAGTCTGTATGCTAAAAGGTCTATGAGCCTATCATTATACATTATAATCACACTCATATATATTAATAAAATGCATCATGATTGTAGACCAAGTCAAATAAAATAATATGGGGGGATAGGAATCCACAAGAGGGAAAGGGGGCTAAGGGATTAAGGAGAGGAGCTAAGTAAAGGGTGCTAAGGGATTAAGGAAAGGGGCTAAGACAAATATATTAAATTAATCTTAATTCCTAAGCCTAAGTCTTATGTCATGAGTTTATCCTAAGTTCCCAAGTGATAGGAGAGTGGTTCTTTAATTGCCACTTGTCAAAGGGAGAGCATGCATACATAAATTTTGGGTTTAGTGAGAAATTCATTCATTCCAATCATTCTGATCATTGTACTTTGTTATTTTGGTCTAGCTATGTTGGGTGTGATCTTAGTGAAGCCACTGCAACTTTCTTTCTTATGAACCTTGTGAATCCTAGGTGGGATTTTGTTTCCAATTCTCCGTGGGTTTCCTTTGGGAAGGTTGGATCCCTAGACGGGGAATTGGGTGGGTAGTATTTCCTAGTGTGTGAGTCCTAGAGGGTGTTTGGAGACTCGATTAATTTAGCTGGAGTTTTTTTAGGGGAAGTGAGATAGCCTAAGGGACCACAATGTAGAGAAGGGGGTACACTTCCTTTGGTTGTGTATTCTAATGGGAATGAGAGACTATTGGTTGGAATTGATGTAGGAGTTTTGTACCTTGGCATAGACACCATTTTTCTTGTTGTGAGACCTAGTTGGATTAAGTAGCCCTTACCTGGTGGAGTCATAGCCTTGGCTCGAGTGTGACTTTCTATTGAGAGAGCTAGAATAATAATGTCTATGACTCGATAGAATGTCTGAGGTTTGTAGCCAGTTGGTGATTTTATAAAAAGATAATTGTTCTTATTATATGCTTTTATGTTGTGTATAATATGTCTTTTTATATGTTGAGTTATAATATGTTGTGCATGTGCATGTGTATATTTATATATATTATTATGTGGTATGCATAAGTTATGCATGGGAATGCATATTATTTGGACTGCGTAAGGTTATCATATGCATGGGATATTATTAAAATTGGTATTAGAGCCATGTTGGGAATAATTTATCATGGTATCAAAGTATTTATGAGAGAGATTAATTAAAAATACAACATCTACTGAGGTTAAATAAAAATGACATATTCTCGAAAGTGAGTTTAGGGTGTATTATAGATTGGTATCAAACCACAAACACACATTTCGTTAGTTTTAATAAATAAATTACAAAACATTAACACATCTTGCAATAAATACATCTCAACTCAAAATACATGTCGTTCATATAAATAATAATAATACAATAGATATAAGAAACTATATCTAACAAAATTAAAATCTTTAAATAACTTGAATGAAGAGAAAACTGAGAAATTGAGAAGTGAATTGAAAATCAAACTAAACTCATCAAACAACTTGAGTGAGAAGTGAATTGAGAAGCTAAGATAGGGGTTCTTCAATTAATTTAGGTATGTTTTTTTAACAGATTTAATATAAAAATTAATTACAAAATGAGTGTTGGCCCTCGACCAAGTTTTGAGGAAACATTGATCATGTTTGACCATTTTTGGGACTTCAACAAGCTGGTCAAAGATGGAGCACCCAGGCGAAGTGGAGATCGCGAGATCTCTCCCATTTTTGTGTGCTTTTTGGGCTTTTAGGGTTTATGTGACGGGTATGGGATGTCGGCCCATGGGTTTACCCATGTGTAGGCCCTTTTTGTAATGTAGAAATAAATAGCTAGGTGATGTAAGTAGACGTTAGGTTTTGAGGTCATGGGCTTAGTGCATGACTAGAGTATGTTAATACTTGCAGAGATAAGTGCAAGTGATTGTAAGAGGCTTTGTGCACAGACTATGTAAAGGCTTTGTGCACAGACTGTGTAAAGGATTTGTGTTGTGACCTGATTTTGAGGAAGGTGGATCTAGTGCATTGTGCACATATCACCTGGCCAGTGTGGAGTGAGATATGTGGCTCTGTGCCTGTAAGAAGATTGAAGGAGACTAATAAAGAAGAAGAAGAGTTGGTGGATATAGCCCAACACTGGGGTGAACCACGAAAATCCTGTGTCGATGTTGTTTTTTCTATGTTGTTCATGTTAGTTATGTATCTATTTGCTTAGTGCATTGTTCTTGATGTATGATAGATAGATATATGAATGCTTAGTACTTTATGATGTGAACAAACATTAGATCTGAGCTTATGCTATGTGCTAAGAGGTTGTAAGGGTTAGATCTTGTGATGATTTTGTATCTAGGGTTTAATCTTCAATGTGAATGGGCTTATGAACTAATGCATGTTATTGGATAAGTGCTCTGTAAGTGTTGTAATCACATATCTGTGTCCCAGCTAGGTTGTAGACACTTGAGTCCTACACCCCCCCTTTCCTCTACCTCGGGTGAGACTTCATATACTTCGCAGGTGTTGCCAAAAGGGTTGGTAGTTAGCGTTTTGTTGGTGCGATGTTCAAGAATTGAACCCTGGTTCTGCCCCTGTGCCAACAAATGGTTCTGTTGCCAAGACCTGAAATTGTGATTGTTGGGAATTGAAGAAAAGAGAAAGATATGTGTGTAGATTTGTTTCTATAGTGCGCATTATTATACCTGACTTGTGAAGCTCTGTGATAAGAAAGAGGCTTGATCTAAAGAAAAGAGGTAAGATCTTAAATCTTTGTGCTCTGGTAAAGGTAAGATAAGTGAAAAATTTTGCTTCGAAAGTATGAATTTAGGTATGTTTGACAGATTTTGTCCTAGTCTGAAAAATAGGGCACAACTAGAAGAAAGAGTTGATATGAATAAATTTGATATAGATAGTGAAAGATGTGTTATTCCTATGCATAGAAATAATTTTTGGACTAATAAGTGGATGCAATAAACCAGAAAGAATTTTTGCAGGTTGCAGATCCATCACTGTGATCCCAGTGTGCAGTACAGGAAAGGTTAGGGATCGTTTAAAAGAAAGAGAGGATTAACATTGTGTTATAACTACATAAGATAGGGACATCTTGCTAAGGAATGCCTTGGTATAGGTCCTATTTTTATTTGTTGTAAAGTTGTTGATCACGAGGTTTTGGATTTCCCTAGAATGATTTATAAAGTTGAAAAGATGAACATGAGACAAGAAAACTATGAAGAAGGTCAAGGGACTAAGGATATGTTAGAAAACTAGAAAGAATCTGAGACTATGTTATTACAACTGAAAGAAACACTGAATAATCACAGAGACATCAGTTTACCAGAGATATTAAAAGAGAGGTTGTTCATAGAAAAAATAATAGGATACTTTGACATAGACTGTGTCTTGGATGAGGAAACACATGTGAATATCATGCCAAAAATCTCTTGGGAAATTTTGGGAAGGCCTGCTATGATTCCTTCATTGGGAAGGATATGATTGTTTAAAGGAAGGACGATAACCCTATGTGGAAGAGTTACTAATTTACCTATGATGGCTCATGGAGCATCGACCAAAGAATAATTTGAATTTATTAAGTTTGTTGAGAACAATGCCCTTTTTGCACTTTTGCTAGGAAAGACCTAGATTGAGAAAGATCAGATCCGAAGAAAAGAGGAAGGGAAGCCACAAAACATAAAAAGAAAGAATTAAGGGACTTCATAGCTAGAAAAATAGAGCGACTAATACAAGAACAAGAGGACAATTTGAATCCACTCAGGGCCAGAGAATTAGATGTCTAAATTGAAAGAATGCAGAAAGGCTTGAAAAACCTGTCCATGCAGGAGAGAAGAGAACCTACCCTAGAAGTAGTAAGAGAAGAAGTATTAGCCTCAAAACCTTTGGAAGACCCTCAATAGTGAAAATTTACTATGTTAAGAGAAGATAAGAATAAGAATGTAAAGAGGAATCCAAAAATTCAGATCACAGGAAAGAAGGTAAGAAATCTCATTAAGAAGAAAGCAAAGTTAGAAAAACTGTAGGAAACTCCAAAGAAGACTTCGCAGAAAGGAGTCTTACAGAACTTGAACCTTGCCAGAATAGCATAACCGTGCAGAATGACACTTCGTCATGATGAATCTATATGACCGTTGGAGGCATCCCGACCGTTAGAATGACGCTCCAGAATGGTTAGAAACACAATTATTGTTGAAAATATCGACATTGGACCATTGAGACCGCGCCATAATGGATGGATTCGTATTGATTGAGGCATTTCGGCCCATTGAAGGAATCTGTTATGAAGTTTCTTATTTAATTTGTCGAATGCCACACCGGGACCACTTTTTGCAAACTGAGATAACTGAGCTAACAGATAATTGATCACATATCGTGAAATGTTGTCTAGACCTCATCGTCCATCTGATTTCCTTGTCTACCTATTCACCTACACAAGTTGTTTGATCACGAGTGTGAATGTCGTGAGAACTTAGCACAGTAGAGAAGTCTGTGGAGGAGATATTAATAGAACTTATGGATGAGAAAGTCATGTCTGTAGGAATTCAGGCATTGTTGACTGGAGGATTGCAAGCATACCCCTCGACTGCATGTTGGTCTAACTGAACCGTGACTGAGAAAAGAACAAAGCACCATGATGATCTAGTGAATGCGAAGCATATCTCATCAGTCTTGCTTGACTACATCCCGCCTTTGGCTGGCATGGTTAGTCGTGACAACATCCTGTGTGATTTCAAGTACATGCTCATCATTGTATACCTCTCGAAAGGGATATGCGCAGTCGGACTACAGTTGGGACTGATGCCAGCACTCAAGATCAATGATTTTAACCTTGGAGACCAAAAGAATTATGCGATGCTTGCACTGAATAGGTACCTGACAAAGACGACTAGGAAGAATCCCAAGATAGTCCCCTAGCTGTGGATCAAGGAAATTGCAAGATCGACGATCTTAAACGTAATGAAGATACCCCACTTCGACATACATCAGTAAGTTAACATGTGTGTTAAAATCCTCCTGTCGTGCTATCATGGAGGTTACCTCTCATTAGATAGATGCATCACCATGGATCCAACATTGATCCACCTGATCACTAGATTGAGCATGCAAGGACTAGACCCTCACCAGTTCTACCCAGGGAAGACGTTAGATCGCTCCCTGGTGCAATGAATAAAGGAATCCTATAACGATGTAGAGAAGGGAAGGCAAGGCTACAATGTAGCCTCCATCTAGGATGGCACAGTGCACCTTGCTTGTCATTTGATCATTGGCAAGCTCGTCAGAAATAAACATCCTATGCAGGTCACAGGGTTCGTAGTTGATTTCATAGGGAAGTGTGTCAAAGGGATGCATATGAACTGGGCGAGATACCTCATCAACGAGTTGGAGAAGGACTGCCACGAAGCGCATGACCAAGGCTATGAATTTCACTTCAATTGGTTATTGATTCTCATTGCATTTGTCTCTTGGGAGATGTCGAAGGGAGCGACATTCCCATAAGTTGAGCCATTAGAACCATTGGTCATGAGGTTTACCACCTTGTGGTATATGATCGATATGGTGAAGCAATGGAAATCAAATGTGGTGTTCCATTCTTACTACCTATAGCTCAAGTGCACCATTGAATCATTCCCCTGAATGACCCTGAACACCTTGCATACGTATGGGCCACTAGCGAAGTTCCATGCATACCGACACTTCATATACATCACTGCATGTAGGGATGAAAGTAAGGAGGAGTTGTAGTCTTACTATAAATTGACTGATGAAGACATGGAGGAGATAACCAAGTAATGACTAGCCGAATTCCTCATACCAGACGAATATGAAGAACTCTCCAACCCTGACATCATCGAAATTCCTTTGGTAACCCAGACTGAGTATGATGGGCAGAGAAGCACAAAGAAAAAGAAGAAAATGAGGAAGTGCAGGACATAGACAGTGAGGAGAAGGACAACGCATTGGAGGAAACTGCGCCTGACTCACCTGCAAGAGGAGAAGGCGACGAAGTAAACCAAGAGGATGAAGGGGAAGAAGACAAGAAAGAAAAGGGTGAAGTGACACTGCCAAAGGATCCCCTTATAGAGGTCGATATGTAAAACAAAAGGAAGGTTTCTCTGTAGAAACCCTCCACGCGGAAGAATACCCGAGCCAATAAGCCTCAACCACAGAATGTGCTCACAGTGGACGATATCCAACTCATCATCACAGCTGTAGAAGACACCTCAGAGGATATCCTGCAGAGACATGAAGTAGAGAAAGAAACACTATATGACAGAATCAAGCAAGAACTGAAAGACATCCAACAATCCATCTAGTTGAGCCGTGCATTTTCTACTGTGCCATCTTCAACAGAGAGTGTAGAATTGGGAGATGAGTCCACCCAGTTTTGTAGATTAGATGATGCAACGGAGACTCGACTTCATCGAGTCCAAGAAGAAAAGGAGTGGGCCATAGAGGCCTTGAAGCAAGAAAAGGAGGAGGCCTTATAGAAACTTTGGGTTGCGCAATAAGAGAAATATGACCTTAGGGTGAAGTTCGAAGAGGACAAAGAGAAAATAAAAAAAGAGATTTATACCATCTTCTTGCAGAGCGGACTGTGGTTAGAGAGGCAGTGACTAGAGCACTTCACTCTATGTCAATCTTGGCACAGATGGAAGAAGAGATAGTCGAGAGCCAAGTGGGGAAGCTTGCTGAGGCCATTCAATAGCTTCAAGCAAGTGTAGTAGAGCTAGAAATACAAGCAGTGTCGAGTACTCCATAAGAAGTTCAAGATTAGAGGGAAGAAACTACCAGGAGCATAGTAGAAAGAATCAGGAAGTTGGCCTCAGAATGTAAGAAGCTAAGTGACCAAAGTGTGCAGACCTGTGAGCACCTTGCAGAACACCCAGAGCTAAGGAGATTAGAAGCACAACTTGAGGAGGTGAAGCAATAAGCATATACAGTGCAAGCACAGATGAAGTTGCTTACTGCATTTGAGAATATGAAGAGGTCGTAGGAGAAGCGTGTGGTTCAACAGCAGGTCACTGCTATCCAAAGCAATGTAATGGAGGTGACACAAAGACTCTAGCCAGTGCAGGATGAAGCCTGTACAATTTTTGAAGAAATTGAGGGACATGACTCATAGTTGGAATAGGTCATCACAACAGTGGAACAATGCTTAGAAGGGCCTGTCACCGAGCAAGTAATTCAAGAGTTCATCGAGTAGGAGGCTCTAGTGAAGCAACAAGTCGAGGTAGCTCGAGCTAAGATTGAGGCCTTCGAAGCAGTATTTCCCAGCTCAGAGTGACTTGAGATGAGTCACAGGTGAGTATTGGGGGGTTGTTTCCCCTTGACCAAGTTTTGAGGAAACGTTGGTCGTGTTTGACCATTTTTGGGACTTCAACAGGCTGGTCGAAGATGAAGCACCCAGGTGAAGCGAAGATCACAGGATCTCACCCATTTTTGCGGGCTTTTTGGGCTTTTAGGGTTTATGTAACAGGTATGGGATATCGGCCAATGGGTTTATCCATGTCTAGGCCCTTTTTGTAATGTATAAATAAGTATCTAGGTGATGTAATTAGACGTCAATTTTTGAGCTCATGGGATTAGTGCATGACTAGAGTATGTTAAGACTTGTAGGGCTAAGTGCAAGTGATTGTAAGAAGCTTTGTGCACAGACTGTGTAAATTTTTGTGACGTGACCTAATTTTGAGGAAGGTGGATCTAGTGTGCTATGCAAAGATCACTTGTCCAATGCAGAGTGAGATATGTGGCTCTGTTCCTATAAGAATATTGAAGGAGACTAATAAAGAAGAAGAAGAGTTGGCGAACGTAGCCCCAGAGTGGGGTGAACCATGTATATCCTGTGTCGATGTTGTTTGTGCTATGTTGTTCATGTTATTTATGTATATAATTTCTTAGTGCATTGTTCTTGATGTATGATAGATAGATCTATGATTGTTTAGTGCTTTATGATGTGAATGAACATTAGATATGAGCTTATATTATGTGCTAAGAGGTTGTAAGGGTTAGATCTTGTGATGATTCTGTATCTAGGGCTTAATATGTGATGTGATAGGGTTTATGAACTAATGCATGTTATTGGCTAAGTGCTTTGTAAGTGTTGTAATCATAGATCTGTGTCCAAGCTAGGTTGTAGACACCTGAGTCCTACAACCTGCCCTTCCTCTACCTCGGGTGAGACTTCATCTGCTTCACATGTGTTGCCGAAAGGGCTGGTAGTTAGGGTTTTGTTGATGCATTGTTGAAGCGTTGAACCCTGGGTCTGCCCCTGTGCCAACAATGAGAAATTTTACATTTTTCTAATTGAGTGCATGGTAGTCCATTTCATGAGATTCCCATATCTTGGGTGTCACTAGTATATGTATGCATAATTTATTTCAACAATACATGCAATTTCCATTTCCACACACATTGTATAGCCGCGCTGAATAATTTCCATTTCCAATGTTTAGCATTTGGTAATTCATATTGATGTTGATCACCAATATGATCATCATCATCATTAAAAACCTTGGACACACAATGTGATGAAACCTTCACAAACTAGGATGAGAAACATCCTAGAGAATTCACATTATTTACAACTGACATATTGGAAGAGAGATGGGTTTAGTAGGGATGGGATCACTTTGTTCCCATGGATGAATGATATGATCATTACATATAGAAACTAATGTGGATCCCTAACTATCCATGATAAACATTGAATCTAGAAATGATGAAATTAGAGTTGATAGCATGGCCACAATTTTATCCCTTTATTTACATGGAGGATGTTTGGAGAGTAGATATATGGTATCATGTTTTCTTTTTACCTTGACATTGGGTGAAGTGGCATTTTCTGTTAATCCGTAAATAGTGGCACATTACCCCTTAATTAGGGAATATTGCATTAGTAATGTTATTTTGTTTATTTTGACTTGGGTCCATTAGTTGTAACTGTACCTCCTAGTCTCCTATATATACCAAGGATACATTTTCATTTGGAATCATCTTGTATTTGGAAATATATGTGGTGTATAAGGAGTTTTCCCCATTGAAGAGGCTTATTATCTGAAATTCCCTCTTTTTCAAGGAATTGAGTACTTATTCTGAGGTTTTTCTATTCTATCTTGGTATTCAGTTCCTAACATTTGGTATCAGAGCTCAAGGTCTTGGGGTTTCACTTCTACATTTGAAACACCTTGGAATTTTCACTATAATTTTTTTTCTATGACATTTCAGAAGGAACCCCTTGGATTGTATTTAGTAGATGGATCAAGGTATGTTGGGTTCAAATTTTAGCTCATGAGGCCTTATACTTTCAGAGATATATCTTGTGTAAGATAGGGTTCTCGAATCATCCTAAATTTATTCATCGCATAATTTTTTCCATGAAATTTTTCTGTAACATTTCAAACCCTAAAATATAGAGGATATTCATAGAAATTATTAAGGTATATGTAATAAAAATTTCAGTTTCTGGGTCATCTTATATTTGTAGATACACCTTGTGGAAGATAGGGTATCTGACTAGTCCTATTAACTACTCTCAAGCACGTGTTCCGGGTAAAAGAATCATAAATTATTCCTAGAGTATCCAAATTGTGTGAGACTAGTTACATTGGATAGTGGATAGTCTCTATTATTTCTGGTACAATGTTCATAATTTTATATTAATTATTTTGTGCGGGGCACTCTATACAAGTGAGATCTCTAGGAAAGGCAAAAAATCAGCAAGTTGTGGGGAAGTTACCATAAATTCCACTTGACACATCCAATTTTGATTAGACCTGTGGAATTTCAGATAAGAATTATCATATAACTACAAAAAATAAATTTTCATACCTAGAAGGGACGGAATTTTTGAGATACAACAGAACAAAGATCGTCTAGAAAAACCATGTCAAAATCAAGGTTTAAAAGTGATACTTGGCCAACATGCCACCAAAAAAGGGAACTTCTACACCAAATAAGCCTCCAGATAGTCGTACTTGGACTATTGATGAAGGTGAAGAAATGCATAGGGACATAAATGATTTACAAAAGAAGACAATAACAAAAGATGAACTACAAAAGATGTTGGATGGTTTAAAAAAGGGGATCATGGAATGATTGAAAAATTACCTAATAGAGAGGACACCTGAAAGTGAAAATGTATCCCATGAAATTCATGATGAGGACACAGGGAAGATGAATAAAGAATGGAGAAACTCCAACTTTGGGTTGAAGACCAACCACTTTCCTAAGATCAATATGAGGAAGTTTGATGGCAAGGACCCAATCACATGGATACTTCAGATGGAGCAATTCTTTGATCTATATTATGTGCCACATACACAAAGGGTACGAATTGCTTCTTTATATTTAGAACCCAATAAATTTGTGTGGTATCAATGGCTTTGTTCTCGCAAATCACTCATCACTTGGACAATTTTCATGGAAGAAATGATAACACACAATGAGGATACAAGGAACAATACCTTCTTTAGCCAATTGATAGATATCAAGCAAAAGGGTTCACTTATAGAGAACATTGAGAACTTCCAAAGATTGAATATAAAAGTAACATATATTCCATATGAGCACTTGATTGATTTATTTATAGGAACTTTAAGGGATAAAATTCAACATGAGGTTTGCCTTTGGGAACCCAAATCATTGGAGAATGCATTTAGAGTGGCAAGAAATGTTGAAAGTAAAAATATGGCTATGGTTACTAGAAGTACCACTCCTAACATCTATCGAGAGAATAATGTTCCTTCTTCTAAAACACCTCAACATACAAGGTTGAAACCTCAACAATTGGAGGAAATAAAAGCAAAAGGTTTATGCTTTAATTGTGACAACAAGTATAGTAAGGGACATAAGTGTGGTGAGAAGAAATTATTCTACATAGATTGTGAAGAGGAAGAAGAACA
>SNQJ01S0142734.1:0-24593 GCA_010110895.2 Picea sitchensis
GATTTTGTGACATTTCATCTATCGAATCTAATTCAGTCAGATTCTATGGTTAAGGCGGATGATTGCAGAATCTCATACCTCATTTCATGCACGTAACAACAAAAAAAACCCATATTTACGTGTATAGTGTGGCAATGGTTCCAACAACTAGATGTTGTGGGTTCCAGATCTCGAAGTAGAATGTCGTGGGTTCCAGATTTCGAAGAAGATGTTTTCATCGTGATGGTGGGGAGGATACAGGAATTCTCATCTGTATAATGTGGATCGGTTCTCAGGCTCGAGCTCAAGTCACAAGATGAAATCGAAAGCCATAAAACATAAGGGATTGAGTTGTTCTCTGTTATAGATATCACATTTACAGTCGTACCTATAGCAAAGCAGGTAATCTCAATATTAACATCATGCACAGGTAATGACATTTCTTGCTTCACTGATCGATCATGAAAATCATGCCAACAACAACTTCAAGAGGCGTAATATGATTGAGTTAGCTGTTTTGCGGAGATGCACTTCTAATATGAGTTCAAATTCAGTGCCTGCTAGAGGCACTGTTAGCATTGAGTTTCAAGCAGGTGATGATGGCTGACACATGCATCCCCAATGACATTAAGTCCACAGTTCGAGGTAGTTCTCCTGGAAAATCTCTCAACACCACTCCAAAAAGTGGAAGCCAACCACGGAAAAGATGGGTACTGCCGGATCTGGAAAATTGTGGAACTTCAGATCATCAAGTGGTAGATCAATCTCCTGGATCGAATGGTCAAAAAATAGTGAAATTGTCTCTGAGACCTGCTGATAGCAAGACTAACGTTACCTCAGACCTAACATTTGATGTTGAAAGTCTTTTATCAAGTTCTGTTATGTCGGATTCAACATCAGCATGGATACAACACATTGGGCAAAAATTTCGAGAGGTTCTTCAAGTAAAAGCAAGGCGTTATCCAGACCTTCAAGCAGTAGAGAGTTCTGGAATGTTGAATTGTCTTGATAATGCACCATCCCAGTCCCTTTTAACTCTCGTAGGTGTTATACTTGGTGACAAGCAGAATGAAGAAGTTCCTTCACTATTTGAATTTATTGCTGAGGAAAGTAATCGAAGAGTTTGAACGTCGCCTTCTAAACCAAGCACAACAGATGAAGAAACTGAAAAATGCACTCAGAGAAGTTCTTGCATGAGAAGATAAGATTATCTCAAGGGAAAATAGACTAGAGGCTCTTGCTGCTGGTTCAGGAGAAGAAATCAAGCTTCTTACAGGTCAACGATGGGGGGAAGCTGGCAATGTTCGCTTTTTGCCTTAGTGCATCTGTTACATATTTCATCATATGGCAAGAGAACTGGAAGAGATATTGCGACAAGAATTAGCACAACCAGCCAAGTGTTGCATTGGCAATGCTGGAGTATCCTTTCTTCAGCAAGTCATCATTCTGTTACATGAAACTATGACAGCGGAGGCAGTAATTTGTGATAATGGGTTTGACCATCATAGCTTTCAATGATGGGAAGATTAATCGGGGTGTGATAAAAGTAATGTTTGTTGTTGGAATACTCGCTCCAACTGCCTATATGACTTGGGATTTGGCCGAGTCAAGCGAGCCCTTCATTAATTCTGTCATCAATGGTTCTGATCTTGTGCCTACATTCTCAACTACTTCTGTGGATAATTTACGTGCTGAAGTCACAACATCAGCATGGGTAAATGATTTTAGGGAACAGATTGAAAGAATAAGGTTTCTTAGTACAGTTTATCATTCTGCGATGGCATTAAGATCCTAGTTACCATTGATTGCTGAAGCTAGCAGGGCTAGAGTTGCAAGGGCTAGTGCAATCTGGCGTCCAATTTAAAACAACACTCAGGTTGTTATGAGACAAGCACAAACTATGGCACAAGTTGTTGTTTTCACCAGGCCATCTCTTGGACTTTCAGGATGGTCATGCATGGGTGCTTGTCATCATACAGTATCCACAACAACATCATCATCACCAGCAAAAGGTGAATCGAAGGCTCTCATGAGTGAAAGCAGTGATGGTACCAAGTCTGCTATTATGCACTTTAGTGATATAAAAACAATAGAAAGTGCAACTTCATCATAATCTAGTGTGGAAGTCAATATAAATTCAACATGGGGCAGAGGATCAGATCTTTCATATTCTGTTGCCCCTAGTGAAGAATATATAAACCATGAACTCGATGGAGAAGAAGAAAAGGACCTAATTACCTCTGAATCCATTATTGATCATTCAGTTGAGGAAGATATAAGAAAGGATTATTTATGGCATCGATTTGAGCAAGAACTAAAGAGGAAATCAGAAGAGGATCAACAAGAGTGTGAAGAAGAGGTTGCAGTGGCAAAAGAAATTATAGAAGAGTTTTTACCAGGCCATCTCTTGGACTTTCATGATGGTCATGCATGGGTGCTTGTCGTCATGATCCATACAACAACATCATCATCAACAAATTAAAGGTGAATCATATTCCTGAGTGGTGCTGTTGATGTTTAAGTCTCACATATGCACTTTATGATATAAAACAATAGAAAGTGCAAACTTCATCAAGCACCTAGTGTGGAAGGGAATATAAATTCAACATGGGGCAGAGGATCAAATCTTTCATATTCTACTACCCCTATTGAAGAATATATAGACCATGAACTCAATGGAGAGGAAGAAGAGGACATAATTACCTCAGAATCCATTATTGATCATTCAATTGATGGTGATATAAGTGAGGATTATTTATGGCATCAACTTGAGCAATAACTAAAGAGGAAATCATAAGAGGATTAGAAAGAGTGTGAAGAAGAGGTTGCAGTGGCAAAATAAATTATTGAAGATGAGGAGAATGTTGTTTCTACAGCTAATGAAATTGTTGGCCATGGAAGTACAGATGTGGAGCTTAGTTTATCTGAAGCCACTAGAAAATGAAAACGACAAAGTTCCCCAAGTCAGCCCGCACGTTCTTACTCTGTTTAGTTATTCTTGAATTTCCAAACCATGGTTACAGATGTAACCATATTGCCTATGTCCAACACCTCTCTCTCAATGAAGAGATTGTCACAATAGATGCCATGTCAATGTACAAACAACATTTCCAGGGGAGTTTGAGGCAGACATGTTACAGATAAAGAAAAACTTTGGGAAATAGCCAGATGACTCCATGCTCAATACTAAAGGCACAAGTTCTACCAAGTTCTTGGAAACCTCACACGGAGATATCCATCCCATTTGGAGCCGATATAGCGATAAAAATGCAATCGGGCATTTTTAAAGAATACCTAATATTGTAGGGGAACATTTGACTAGCTTCCCGAAATTCAAATGCGCATTTGAAAGAACCATTGGAAAGTTTAGGATTTCTAGATGTCGATCGATTATTCAAGCATGTAAAATAGACTCAAATGACCTGAAATTTGATTTAAAAATCAAGGCTTTCACCAAATAACCCGGCTTCCTAATTTTTAAGTATCGGTGAAAGCCCGCTTTCACCAGCCTAAGGAGCGATTTTCTCTCGTAAATTAATGGGTGAGCTCCCACACGGCCAAAATAACCAAAAATTTTCCTTTGCCCAGATCGGGATTTTTTGAGCTTGAATGGTTTGAAACCACTTCAAATGAATAGTTGTTGAATTATCAAGTCTAATTCAAAGGCTGGTTTTGAGGGATAAGGTCAAAAGAGGTTTTTCAACTACATTTGCATCTTTTCAAAGGCAGAATATCAGGGTTGTTGCACACTTCACCAAATTCGAATTTTATCTTTGAGGACCAAATCAAACAGCCTTTGGAGGCTAAAACTGCACTTCATAAAAAATCTACTAATCTTAGAGATCATTAGATATGGATTGACCTCATCTTGAGGATTTCTTCCTAGTTTTTTGTAAATATAGTTTACTTCTTCGCTTTTAGAATATCGATCCATTGTTTTAGGATCCAGAACTCAGGATGTAAAGCCATAAAGCTACAGACTTAAGACATACACAAGGTTCAATTATGGATACATTTTTGGCTATGTAATTTGACACTATCTCGCTATAAGAATCACAGTTCTCTTTGGTCATTATATATCAATCTATCCACATTTTCCATTACCTATATTTAATTCTATTCTACCACTTGTTCAACTCCATATCTTCTCATATAGCTCATGGATATGAATTAGATATCCTTTATATTCTTTTATAACCCTACATATCTGTACTTGGTTATCTTGAATGTTTTTCTTCATACCTTTGCTATTATTTCATCAGAATCGATATCTAGTTTCTCGCTAATCGGGTTTATTTAGAGGCATGAGTTACGTTGTCTTTTGCTGCTTCCTCTCGGCCATCCCATTGTTCCAAATACTTGATTATTAGTGATTTCTTAACTTACCAAGCATCCTTAGCCTACAAACACAAGTGGGATTTTCTGGAGCATAATACCACATCCCAAGACGCCTGCCTGGCGCTTCATCAGGAGTCTTTTTTTCCACAATCAAGCCCACTTAGCTTGCTACCCCATTTTCAAACCTTAGCAAGTATTGTGCCTTATGAACTACCTAGTTAGATCTCCCTTCACTCTTATTATTTGCATATAGAGGGGCTTCCCAAGAAGCATAATATACATAGTAGCTTGAAGACTGCCCTTATGATTCATCCACTCAATAACAATTTTAGAATCACCTAAAACCTGAAACCCCCGCCTACAACTAAACCCTGCTATAGATGCTCCATCAAAATAGGCCAATGAGTATCCAAGCAATCAATTAACTGGACTCAATCTTAAAATCTGGGGTTTATTAACTATGGGTGTAGCTGAAAGAGCGCCTAAGGTCTTGTACACCACAATCCAAGCAGAGGGGGTCTTTCCTTCAAATATTGACTTGTTGCGTTCAATCCAAGTGTACCAACTCAAAATGATAGGAAGTTTTTTGGAAGCAGCCTTGTACACAAGCCACGATTCCATGCAATCATTGAGGTTCATGCCACACCAGGAGCAAGTAACTTGGAGAAAATGAGTGCAGATCGCCCATACCTTTTTTTGTAAAATTGCAGTGTATAAATAAATGATTTATGTCTTCCTCGGAATCTCTGCAAAGAATGCACATACCTGGTCCCGTCCAACCTTTTCTCTGTAGGACGTCCCATGAAAGGATTTTGTTTTTTTTTGCCTGCCAAAAGAAGAGGATAATTTTTAGTTGTAGTCTCCATTTACAAACTTGAACCTTCCAGCCACTCCAAAATGGTAAATCGTGTGTAGAACAGATGGCAGTGTAGAAGTTTTTGATTGTCATCCTTCCAGATGCGTCACCACCTATCCAAAGTATTTCATCATTGGATTCTTCATGGAGTGTGATCCCCACCTCACACAAAGATTTGGTGTATGTTTCCCATTCAATGTAAAGATCACCAGTCAGCTCCAACTCCGTGCCGCTCCGCCAAACCTCAATAAAGGTGAATGGGTTCCTTGAAAGTGCAGCTTGTGCGAGCGAAGTGATTTGTTTATGTTGGAGATGTGCTATGAGTTCTTCAAAGAGAAATGAGGCACTCCCAAGTCCTAGAACCCTGTCTCTATTGATCTTTATTTGTTGACCTGTTCCGGGGCACCATACAAGCCAATGATTAATGGAGGGAAGCGTGCGAATGAGGCTCACCCAGATCTTTGAAATTTTATTGTTATTAAGAAAAGGTCGTCTGATACAGTTGACCAATGTGCTTTGATGTAAATATTTGTCCCTAATGACCTACTTCCAAATGTTATCTTGAGTTAAAACCCTCCACAACGTAAGCTTTTAAGTGAGCAAATTGAAGTGTGGTAGGCTGCTAAGCCCCACCCCCTACTTTGTTTTGGCCCTGAGACTTGCCAATTGCAAAGGTGAAATCGGTGCTTGTCTGACTGTCTGTTCCGAAGGAACTGGAACATCAATGATCTAATTTTATTTAATATTGAGCAAGGGAGGGCCTCCAATGACATCTAATACACACTTTGACCTTCCAAAACAATTTTTACCAAAATAAATATCCCTCCAAGAGATAAATACCGCTAAAATCAAGACTGATTTTGAGAATTTATTATTAATCACCCAATCCTACCAAATGGCTTCTGGGCTCCAGTCTTGAGGAAGTAGCCTAGATAGCGAAATCCGATAGCAAGATCGCTAAATTTGTAAGGCATGAGGATTTTATAAAGGTTTAAATCAACATCCGAGAGTCCTTCAAAATGGACTGTAGACTTGTTACTGTTCACCGATAATCCTGAAGCTTGGAAAAATAGGTTGATATTACTGACTATCACTTTCCATTCGATCAAACTAGCCTTGGACAGAATGAGAACATCATCCACAAACAAAAGATGCATAATTTTGTCAACCTAGAGATCTTAATCCATGTAATAATCCCTTCCTCCAAACTATGCTTTACTAATCTGTTGAGGGCTCTAATACTAGTATGAAGAGAAGGGAGACAATGGGCATCCCTCAGTCAAGAAATTAGTAGCCTCCCCATTGATTACTACCACAAAAGAAGAGGAAGTAATACAAGACATTATTCATTTAGTCATGTGGATCCCCATACCTATTTTAAGAAGGATCATTCTAAGAAACCCCCATTCTACACAATCGTAGGCTTTCCTTAAATCCAACTTAAGAACGAGAGCTTCACTCATTTTATAATTATGAAGATTCTCTTTAGACAAGGGCTAATAGCATCCGATGCACTTCCTTTTAGAAATCCCATCTGTTCACAAGAAATTGATCTAGAAAGAAAGGGTTTAATGCGATTAGCTAAAATCTTAGAAATGATCTTGTAGCACAAGTTGCATAGTCAAATAGGGCAAAAATCATCAAAAGAAGAAGGTTTGTTTGCCTTGGGGATTAGTGTCAGAAACATGGAGTCTAGGCCTCCCACAATCGATCTTGAAATTCTCGAATCTTCCACCATCACTGAAAGGTCCTGCCCTACCAGATAAAAAAAATAAATGAAGAATTCTTGGTCATTCAATTCATCTGCACTTTTCCTTTTTGAAGTGGAATAGCACCAATTTTAGCTCCTCTAATGTAACCGGTTTGTATAGTGACCTTGCCTCTTCCTCATCTATCATTTTTGGATAATGCTCAATCAAATTAACCCGTTCCTCTATATTGGTGCAAGTCGATGCTTTATAGAATGATTTAAAATGTTTGACAACTTCAGATTTTATAGTATCACTATTTGTAACAGGTTCATTGTTGTCTCCTTTAATCTCCCAGATATGATTTCTTACTCTGTTGTGATTGGAAAGATTATGGAAAAATGTAGTGTTGATGTCTCCACTAGCCAGCCACATGGCTCTACTCCTCAACCACCATTGGTCCTGTTCTTTTTTTAAAATGTTATTTCTTTCATTTTCTAGTTGTCTAAGAGATGATTATGTTCCTTGATTAGTCAGGTCTCTTGCCAAAAGATGTATGTTCTCCTTAATATCAACTTCTAATTCCATCAGCTTTGCTTTGTTTGATTTCACCTTCTCTGAATGCCAACATTTAGTAAGTCTTTTTAAAACTTGAATTTTCCAAATCAACCATCTTTGAACGTTCCTTTCAGAGAGAAATACTAACTTTACCCCTTTAAGTTCAATGCTCACTGGCTTGTTGATTTGGATTTTAGAAACCAGTGAGCATTGAACTTAAAGGGATAAAGTTTGAAGGTCGTTGTTAATTCTAGCTGCAAAAATATTGGAGCGTGATCAGAGAAATATGGGTATTCAACCCAAGACCTGTAGAATCCGATTTCACTTAATAGATTGTCAGAGACTAGTACCCTGTCAAGGCGTCTAGCAATACCTTCTCGCCCACCACCTAATTCATTTCTCCAAAGTGCACGAAGAGAAGGTTTGATATCAATCCAAATATTTGAAAAGGAACAATTCTCCTCAGAGTAATCATCAATAGATCTAGTATGGGTTCCCTCCCATGTCTCAACAGATGAAAGAATGAGGTTAAAGTCCCCTTCCATGGTCAAGTTCTTGATAGAAAGTAGCCAGTTGTTCTCCACTGAGTTCCAGAAAGATTTCATGGTCGAGCAAGGGCCATAAACATTTAATAAAGCTAGATCCCGCTTTTATGAAAAAAACTCTTCCACCGCAAACTGTAATGACATCGACTCCTATAGATAAGGAGTCAAATCAAACAAATTAGGATCCTAGGCAACTAGCATGCCCCCAGAGGTACCCAAAGAATTAACGGAGCAGACCGCCCATGAAGGTCGAAAAAAAAGTAAAAAAATTGTAATTTCCCGAGAACCACAAGGTTCTCTTGAAGGGAAAATAATCTAGGTCGAAAAGATCCACTGACACCTAAAGAGGCAGCTTTGAGAGCGCCTCCAACTCGCATTCAAGGAGTATAAATAACATCACTTAGTGTTGGATTAATGTAATTATAATCCTTTTCTTTAAATGTTATATCAATGTAGAATTATTATCCAATAATGAGCAGTAATAAATAAACAATCACAATAATAATAATAAATATTTTTTTTTTTTGTTTTTTTTTCCCTTGGAAACCCAACCTGAGAAAACCACTAATGCTTTTTCTATATGTCTTGAAGAATTACATTCATTGAAGTATCAACTTCCTTTGTTTTCCAAATGCAACCTGGAAGGAGGCTCTAACCCCTAGTTTCCCAGGCTACAAACCCGAGGGAACAACTCCCCAAATCTTGGCTACAACCAAAAGGAGGCTACAACTCCCAATGTTCTCCCACATAAACCTGGCAGTGGCTAAGGCAACCACCTGCCCTTGCCTTGTCCTGCCACCTTCAAGTAGAGGTAGAATGATGGAACCACTGTCACACTATCACCGGGAGATATACCTGCTGTAAACCTGTACTAATAATCTGAACCATGCATCAAACATCCATGCATTAACCTAGAATCAACCTGTACTATAAACAAGTGCATCAACTATGCACCAACTGTAGACCAACTCAGTACTATAACAAGTGTATCAAACCATGCAATTCAACCTGTAATCAATACATGTACCATAAACAAGTGTATCCAACCATACCAAGTATGGTCTAATCATGTGTCAATCCATCATCAACTATGAATCATCAATATGTACCAACATCATCAACTATACACTTCAGTATGTATGTGTCAACTCATCAACGCTCTATTCCCAACCATGTACTCAACATGTGCCATGTCCAAAAGCTCTCATCAATTTCTATCACTTCAAATCTAATTTGTAGCTCAGAATAGACCTCGTGTATATGATCACATTCCTACACAAACCTTCCTTAACTTTAAAACAAGAGACTAGCATTTTCATCAAACTTTTCTTTTAGTCTCACATGCCTTGTTTTGGATTAGTCAAAACCCTAACTTGAAGTAATCATAACTTTGAATACGTAATGTATAAAGATGTAAACTTGATATACAATGTTCTTCAGTGTGTTTTATGCAATTCCTCCAAGTGGAACTACTTGAAACCTCCTCGGTGCGAGTTATAGCAAAATGGCACACCTTTCAATAATTCTGCCACTCCTAGAGAGCTTAATCTTTTGTAGATGTCTTAATAAAATATTTATAAAAAATGATATGAAACTATTAAAACATACTAAAGACTGTACCCCAACAAACACATTTTGTATCCAATTGAATTTTGATCTCTATGAAGAATTAGATGTTTTTACCCGAACACCCGATTTTGACTAGTTTCTGTGGATCACACAAACCCTATTTTCCACACAGTATGTAACTCCCAAAATACAATGACCCACAAGCTACATTTTAACCACAGATACTTGATATGTTTTCTCACTTGTATAGCAATTTTAGGATCAGAATAATTATAGAAAACAAGCAGTGAAATGGTGAGATGACCCTAAAATAACATACCTTAGAAAGCACCATCAAATTGTTTTATCCTTCCTTTCATTTCGTTCTCTTTCCAATTTTCCTTAGAATTTAGTATTATATATGATTTTTACCCTCATACACCTATATATATTCAATATTCCTCAAGGTGTTTCAAAATGAGAGAGCCTTCCATTTATACCTCCAAGTAGCTTCCCCTTAAAAACATCTCTCTAGGTCACTTTGGCCCCACTTTCCCATTGCCTTAGGGTTGGTTCCACTCTAAGTTCCTCCTAAAATTATTATTGAAATAATTATTTTGTATTCACTTGGAATTATAATACACTCTTCAATTTACTTTATTATTTACCTTTAAAACTCTTAAACTAATTTTGATTACTTTGACCTTTTGGGGCTTCTAGATGACATATGAGGGTCCTCCTAACTGAACAAGGCCATAACTCATTAACCGTGGGGAGTTATGTGACGCTCTACATACCCACCGTAAATGGTATGACATGTAATATCCATATAGAATAGTATTATCTAAAAAATATATCATAACTCATAATCATCATATCTATCAAACAAACTTGGGTCCATTACTCCAAACCTAGGGTCTCCAACTTCTCATGGCTATAACTCTCTAACCGTGGAGGGAATTATGTGACGCTCCATATACCACTGTAAAATGACATGACAAGAACTATCCATCTAGGATATTTTCCTCGATAGATCTACTTTCCTTCATCCTACATTCTAATTAAGCATGGGTTCTCTTACTCCACAAAGCTGCCTCCCATGAGGGCTTTTCACCATAAGGGAGTACCACTTTGGAGTTCATCCATATTTACTTCTTTATCAACCATGAAAACAATGAGTTATATTTACATCAAACACTATTAGTCCATTACCCAAACCTTTTGTGCTATGGGTCTTTCTTTCAAGGGTTGTACATAAATGTGACAACCAACCTTAATCAACAATCTCCCTTTGGCATTGATGACAACATCTTGATGCAACATTGAAATCATATCACCATGTTCCCTCTCAAACCATGTCTCATTCCTCTGTATCTGATAAATTTGATCCTCCTGAACCATGCCTCTCGCTCTCGTGATCCGATAAATCTCTCCCCTTTGTCATCAATGGCAAGGTATCTTTCCATCCGGTTGCTCCCCTGGATGTGAACTATCCTCCTTATGGTGCTTCCTCGTGGTACATCTAAGACATATAAGATAATACATTCAAAAATCATTCAAAAGCATTCATTTTGGAGTAGAAATAACTCCAAGTCTTTGGCTAATATATTCAAAGGCTTCTCATGGAAGTGGTTTTGTAAAGATGTCTCCGACTAATTTGTTCTTTGTGCCCACATACTCAACTCCTCATGTCTCTTTTCTACAACCTGCTCCCGTAGAGAGTGATAATTTTGATTGGAATGTGCTTATCTTGGAGTGTATCACTGTGTTTTTTGAGATACTAATGGCACTTGTATTATCACAATCTATTGGAATGGGCTCACTGTTCAACCTCGTATATCTATCAAAGTTTGTTTCATCCAAAGAACCTTGTACAACATATGTCATTTAATATACTACCGGGATCAGATATAGATACTGATGATTGTTTCTGTTTAGCCATGATACCAAAACACTCACCTAAGTAGAACGTCACCCCACTGGTGTTTCGGTTTATCATCAATACAACTCACTTCCAATCAGACTGTGTAGTAGGCTAAGTGATATATCTTGATACCATAATCCAAACTCTATGTTCCTTTGAGATATCCTAAGATCCTCTTTACCGCTAATACATGTGATTCCTTTGGTGTCGTTTGAAATCGTACAAGCACCTATCCAACTCACCAGACATATCCGTCTAGATGTTGTCACATATAGTAGGTTGCCAATCATATTGACCTATATTGCCTGGACCCTGTGAGGACTTTGAATCATCATCTTTGTCTTCAACTTACAACTGGTTGCATGGGAGTGGATAACCGGTTTGAAATCTTCCATTCCAACCTCTTTAGCATTTCTTTGATATAATTTGGTTTGATAAATAAAAATTCCTTGGTTGCTCGGGATGACCAAGTCCCAGAAAGAAGGATGTTCTCCAAGTAATGACATTTCAAATTCACTGCATGTCTTTTGTAAATTTCTAGTTTAACCTTGCCATCATCACTTCAATAAAAATAATATCATCAACATAAACTTCTACAATAATCATGTTATCACCAAAAAATTTCCAATAAAGATTGTTGTTTGTTGATCACCTTTTTTAGGCCATGTTTTTGTAAGAAAGAATCATGCCTTGCATACCATGCTCTAGGAGCTTGTTTTAGACCATATACTCTACTTTAATTTACACACATAGTCTGTATTCTCCATAACTCCGAACCTTCGCTTGTTCATTAATGTAGACTTTCTTCAAGTTCTTACTAAAAAGCTGACTTTAGGCCCATCTGATATACTTTAACATTTTTTGGAGTACGTGACAGCCAAAAACAAACAGATTGCTTCCATTCTGCAACTGGGGCATATGCCCTTCAAAGTCGATTCCTTCAACTGGTGCATATCCTTTACATACCAATCTAGATTTCTAGCTTTGTTCCTTGTAACCCGGCCCATCTTCATTCAATTTATCTCGAAACCCATTTGTGCCAATCACATTCTTATTCTTGGTTTTGGAACCAATTCCCAAGTGTCATTTTCTATTTGATCCAATTCTTCATCCATGGCCTTATTCCAAAAATTCATCCTTGTCGGGCTTCTTCAAAACAATTTGTTCAATTGTAGATAAGTGCTATGTGTTTGTTTTCGTGAACGGATTTTTCTTCTACTTCCAACCCCTGCGACTTTGTTTCCAATAATATGATCCTAAGGATGATTCTTCCGCGACTCGCTTGCTAGGTGTCTTGGAGATACTCTACAAAATTGCTCTTCTACTACGAGATTCTCCATCTTCTCTCTTCTTCTTTTCATCTTCTTCTTCAAAAGTTGTTCCATTGATTTGTTTTTTTTTCTTTCTTTGATTCCTGGTTCCAAGATGTTTCATCAATTGTTACGCTATGATGCTTTCCACAACTTTGTTTAACTTTAGATTGTAACAATTTGTATGCTTTCCTTGTACTTGAGTAACCAAAAAGTATTCCTTTGTCCACACGAGTCAAATTTTCTCCCATTCGCCATCTTCTTTGATGTAGCATTTGCTTCCAAAACTCGGCATTTTACATTTAAGTCGGGTTCCTTTCCATAGTTCGCATGGAGTTTTATCAATGTTGTTTATGAGCATTACTGCTTTGAATGTGAACCATCAGATGTACTGTCTGTCCAAAAATATCTCTGGCCAACTTTGAATCCATTATCATTGTTCTGAGCCATTTCTTTGTATTGTCCTATTCTTTCTTTCAACAACTCCATTCTCATGAGGGTGTCCTAGCTTAATGAAGAATTTCATTTTATTCCATGATTGTCAAAAGAGGTCCATAAATTCCTTTGAGGTGAATTCTCCTCCATTATCCAATCTTAAGCATTTGATCTTTTGAATCCATCTCCATTTCAAATCATTTCCTTGTAGATCTTGAAATTTTCAAAAGTTTCCTGATTTGTTCTTGAGAAAGCAAACGTGAAGGCCCTTGTATAATCATCAACCAATAACATAAAGTATCTCTCACCTTTTTAAGCCTTTAGTTGTAATTGGTCCAACTAGATCGCAGATGCACAATTTCTAGTGGTTTTGTTGTTGAATATTCCTCGATTCTGAACTGGCTCCTTTGTTTCTGTTTTCCTTTGTTGGCACAAGCTTATAAAGTGTTGGTTGGTTTCGCGGATCCTGCATTTCTCTCACCGCTTCTCTTTGGTCGACTTTGACAAGGTTAATAAAATGCATGTGACCCATTCTTCGCTCCATAGCCAACTTTCATCTTCCCTTTCCTAGACAATACTTTTCATTTCCAATTTCGCTTAACACATATATTGCTTGAAGTTCTCGTAGCTGTGACGTAAACCAATTTCCCTGAAACTCCTTTTCTTATCTCACACTTTTGTGAATCGAAGTAACTTTTATGACCTTGGTCACACATTTGACTCACACTTAAAAGATTATGTTTCATATATCTCTACTAGTAGAACATTTTTTTTTTCCTTGGTATTCTTGTTTCCATTTCTTACTGTGCCTTTTCCAATTTTTTTGGATGAATCATCATTTCCCAAAGGAGACTCCATCCATCTCTCTTTCCTTCGTAATGTAAGAAAACTTGTCTCTGTCACCTGTCACATGTTTTGAACAACCACTATAAACACACCAACCATCAAAGCTTCTTCTTCTTATCTTGTAGAGTTATTGTTCATTCTTCATTGCTATATGGATCTTGTTTTCTTATCCATGCCATTTTATGAGATTCTTGTTTGAGACTCTATTGAGGTTCTTTAAGAGGGATCATTATTCAATTTTGGCCATAGGTCCAAAATTGTTACATTTGTAACATTCCACTTAAGTGCTCATGGATTCACACCTATTGTAACTTATTCTCTGTTGGTTTCCACTAGGTTCTTTGAATAACCCCTTTGTGTATGGCTCTCAAAGTAGTTATTGTTCATTGTTAGCTCAGAATTTACACTTTATGTCCAAAATTATTACAAGCATAACATAAACCAAAAAATATAGTTTCATACTGGGTCATTGAAGATCCTATGAAAGAGGTGCCTTATGAATCCTTCTTCTCTTCTTTGAGGCTTTGTCTATCTCATATTGATTCAAATCAATCTTCTCGCTGGAGGAGTGTCCTTGAATCTTCCTTGTATATTCTTTTATCCCTTTGATTGTTTCCTATCATAGATTTTTGGATTTGTTTTTGCTCTGTTGTTTTGGAACTTGATTCATTTTCTGTCTGATTATATCCAAGTTCTAAGTTTCTGTCAAGATAAGATTTTTGATCAAGCAATAATGTCATCCTAACTCTTTGAGCTATTTTGTATATTTTCTTTTGAATATCCTTTCTTAGTGTGACAATCTTGCTTCCAGGTTTTAAATGATCCCGTCCTTTCCTTCTAGTTGTTCTTTGAGGATTCTCAATTCTTTTATCTTCTATTTGAACAATCAATTTTGTAATCATTTGTTCTAGTTCTTGGAGTTCTTTTTTCTCTTATCTAGTTCCTTGTAGTTTCTTGTTTTTCTCTTTCTCTCTAATAATTTCTATGGCACTCATTAGTTCTTTTCGGAAGTCAACTTTTGCTTCTCAATTTCTTCTTCATATGCTTCTTCATATTCTTATCTCGTGAGTTCTATCAGAGTCTTCTACTTCCATGAATAGAACTCTCCCTGCTTTACTGTCACTGACTTCATCTCATCCTCAGACTAGATGTCTTTGGTGCAAAAAATTTTCCTTGGAATTTTTTTGTAGTTATTTCACCTTTATATGTTTGTTTGTCTCTTGAGTAACCTTCTATCATTTCTCTTTTCTTACAGGACATTTTGTTAGCAAAATAACCAATACCATCAAAATTAAACAAATTAAAGGAAGCTTACCCTCCTGTATATCCACTGCTGGTTCCCTTGTTCATTATTTTGACGGAGTTGGCCACTTTTTCATCATCTTCCTAGACATCACTGCTATTGCTATATTCTTCTTGTTCCTTTTTCTTTGTTGATCTTTGGATGCTTTGAAGGCTGCTTTACATCCTGGATTTTCCTGCTCGGGCCTCATATCATTATAGTTGTGAAGATTCCATGCAGCTCATTCATGCTTATTGAGTTTAGGTCCGATCTTTCTTTTAGTGTCGAGTATCTTAGGGTTGAATCTCATAGGAAGAGATCTTAGTAATTTTAAACAATTACAAATTCTTCGATTTCTTCTCTCAATGTTAAGGATTGCATTCACTGCTTCATCACCCTGGGAAATAGGTCGCATTATCTTCATCTTCCTTCATTTTATTGTTCGAATCGACTCCTCCTCAGAAGTTTGAAGCTTTTTTGTGTTGACTTTGAATCTCCTTCATAAATATTTTGAAGCTTGTCCCAAATCTCTTTTTAGGATTTACAATGTGAAACTTTAGTGAATATCAGACACTGAGACCATTCAAAGTGCATTTATGGCTTGGAATTATTCTCAACGGTTTCACTCATGAGCCATTTGTTGTGAAACTGGGTGTTGTGTATCCATCTACAATTGATTGGAAAAATTCAAATCCCTGTGCCTATACATATTTTTTCATCCTTCTACCCCAGAACACATACTTTTGTCCATCAAAATGTGTATTCCATTTTTATATGAGTTGGTACTTCCATGATCTACCTTTCAAGTATTAAACCGGGATTAAGAACCCGCTCTCGATACCACCACGGATTTTCATCGAGGTGAACTGCAATAACGTGAATTATAACCTTTCTTTAAAATGTTATATCAATGTAGAATTATTGTCCAATAATGAGTAGTAATAAATAAACAATCAGAAACATACACAGTACACTGTGTTGTTTTACTTTGAAACCCAAATCAGAGAAACCACAAAAATGCTTTTTTCTTATATGTCTTGAAGAATTACATCTTGTATTGGAAGTACCAACTTCCTTATTTTCTAGTCAGAATCGGAAGGAGGCTCCAACCCTCTAGTTTCTCGCTACAACCCGAGGGGAAGCTCCAACTCCCCAAATCTATGGCTACAATGATAAGGAGGCTACAACCTCAATGTTCCCTACATAACCCTGGCATACAACCACTGCCCTGCCTGCCCTGCCACCCTAAGTAGAGGTAGAATGATGGAACCACTCACACACTATCACCGTGGAGATATACCATTGTAAACTTGTACCACACCAATCCATGCATCAACAATGCATTAACATGTACCTCAACATGTAATCAACCTGTACTATAACAAGTGCATCAAACATGCAAAAAAACCTATACAAATAACATGTAATCAACCTATACTATAAACAAGTGCATCAACCATGCAATTCAACCTCGTAATCAACTCACAGACCATAAACAAGTGCATCAACCATGCACCAACCTATAATCAACCTGTATCTATAAACAAGTGCATCCAACCATAAAAATTGGCATGTTCCAACTATGTTCAAACTACTCATCAACTATGAATCATCACATATACCAACATCATCAACTATACACTTCTATGTATGTGTCAACTCATCAACTACTTGTCTCAAATCCTATGTACTCCAACATGTGCCACAACCAAAATCCCTAATTTCATCATCCAAATCTAATTTGCGCCTATAATAGACCTCATGTATGATCATATTCCCAAACCTTCCTAACTTTTAAAACAAGAGACTAGCATTTTCATCAAACTTTTCTTTTAGTCTCACATGTCTCGCTTGGATTAGTCAACAACCCTGTTAATTTTAGTAATCATAACTTTGAACCTGTAATGTATAAAGATATGAACCGATATGTTCTTCAAAGGTGTTTCTATGCAATTCCTCCAAGTGGCACTACTTGGAACGCCTCCTGTAAAAAGGAGTTATAGCAAAATGACATACCTGTCAATTCTCGCTTATTATAGAGAGAGACCTTTGTAGAGCGTGCCCGCGAACAAAATATTTGATGAAAATGATCCTAAAACTATTACAAAGCATACTATGACTGCACTCTAACCAAAACATTTTGTCCTACTTAATTTGGATCTATGAAGGCTATGATGTTTTTTTCCTGAAACACTTGATTTGACTAGTTTTAGGACTGCCACAAACCCTATTTTCCACAGAGTGTAACTCCCAGAAATACAACGACCCACAAGCTGAATTTTGAACCATAGGTACTTGGATATGTTATTTCACTTTCATAGAGGATACAACTATTATATAAAAAACATTATAGTGAACATGTAGGAGATGACCCGAAAATAACATACCTTAGAAAGCACCATATATAATTTTTTTATCCCTTTGCATTTCGGCATTCTTTTATTCACTTTCCCTAGAATTTCGGCTCTAGATATCATTTGTATACCCTAGAAACCTATATATCTAATATGCTCAAGTGTGTTCTCTAAAAATGAGAGAGAGCCTTGCCTCTTATTTATACTCCAAGTAGCTCCTTCTTTGAAAACATTCTGTGGGTCACTTGGCCCCACTTTCCTTTATTTTAGGTTGGGTCCACTTCTAATTTCTCCATTAAAATTATTATCGAAATAATTTATTTTGTATTCACTTTGAATTATAATACACTCATCACTTCACTTTATTATTTTACCTTTTAAAAACTCTTTAAACCACTTTCTTTTGATTACTTTGACCTTTTGGGGGCTTCTAGATGACATATGAGGGTCCTCCAACTGTAGAAGGGCCATAGCTCTCAAACCGTGAGGAGTTATGTGTGGACGCTCTACATACCACCATAAATGACATGACATACCATCCATATAGAATAGTATTATCTAAAAATATATCATAACTCTAACAAGCATCTATCAAACAAACTTTGGGTCCATTACCCAAAACCCGGGGTCTCCAACTTCTCATGGCCATAACTCTCTAACTGGTGGAGGAATTATGTGACGCTCCACATACCACCAGAAAAATGACATGACAAGAACTATCCATCTAGGATATTTTCCTAAAAATTCACTCTCCTTCATCTCGTTATTCCACAATTAAGTATTGGTTCTCTTACTCCACAAAGCCTCCTCCGTGGAGGGATTTCATCATAAGGGGACCACTTTGAGTTCATCCATTTACTTTATCAACCATGAAAACAATAATGAGTCATATTTATATCAAAACATCTATCAGTCCATTCCCAAACTCAGGCTATGGGTCTTTTCTTCAAGGGTTGACATCAATGACAATCCAACCTTGAATCAACAACTTAGACCTCGACAGGGCTTTCATTGATCTGAGAGGCCCAATATCAATGGAAGAGGTATCATCCTTTGTGGTCTTTACAACATCTTGTGATTGTTTCTTCCAACCACTTCACATTTTTAGAGGGGAATGTTCCAGACCTATACCCCTTGACCAAGAAAAATATTTCCCATCCCTCTTATCAAGCTTGGTCTTGGAGCTAGAAGTCTCTGAAGCTCCCACCGGATCTAGAGCCCTCTTCCCCAGGAATAGAGGGATCTTTGTTGCTTCTTGGTTTTCTCTAAGAAAGGGGATTAAAGAGTCAAGGACTGTGCTGAGACCAATCTCCTCTTCCTCGGGTTTTTTACAACTGAGTTCAATGATTGGTTCCACTGAAATAACATGGGGGGGAGATCTCAAGGAGCATGATCCCTTCGTCTAGACATATTGATTTCAGGGGTCATGACATAAGGGGCAAGGCTGCAGGGTTGAAAGGCGATAGAGTCAGTAGGAGGAGGTGAAGATATGATGATTGATCTACCCACATCGAATACTGGAGCTGAAGGCGGTCTAAAGTTCCCCGCGGTTCTGTTTGTTTCCTCAATCTCTTTGTCAACCAAGGTAGCATGAAGTAGCCAATTAGAGTTATCCAAAAATTCATTTTTACACAGGGATAAGGAAGAATAAAGAGCAGGGCAGAAGTAACAAATCTTACCCGATAAGGTGTCCAAAGACTCTGAGGGAGGTTCGGAAGCAGTTGAGTAATGGACTGGTATCTCACCCAAGGAGGTTATGCCCATTATATAATCTGGTGGGTCTTCCTGTACCAAGGTATCCTCTGATTTTTCCTCATAAACTTTGCCTCTGCAATCCCTCCAGAGATGACCAATACGATGACAATGGCTACACCCAAAGGGTATACCTTTGTAGTCCAATTTATGTTTGGTATGGCGACCACGCCACTCAATATCCATTATTTCCGGAAGACCCTCATGTAAATCTACTTCCACCAAGATTCTTCCCAACTTCCTTGATGTATTTTGAAGAGAAGAGTGGTCCAAAGAGATGAACTTCCCCAAGGCATTCCCTATTTCCTTCAGAGCACCCTCGTTCTAGAAATGGATGGGAAGTCCAGGCAGGAGGACCCATAGATGCATGTATTGAAAATGTTCTATTTGAGGGTCAATTGCTACTCTCCAGTGCTTTAACATTAATGTGCTCTTTCCCAACACCCAATACTTGTTCATTA
Organism: Picea sitchensis; assembly: GCA_010110895.2. Taxonomy (NCBI): domain Eukaryota; kingdom Viridiplantae; phylum Streptophyta; class Pinopsida; order Pinales; family Pinaceae; genus Picea; species Picea sitchensis. The sequence continues at coordinate 19,877 of SNQJ01S0142734.1, forward strand.
GAAGAGAGGCATCCTCGTTATATTTGAAGATTAAGCCCATCCAACCATTTGTAAGATGGAGCAACTCCAGAGCATATCCAAGAATAGGAACCCAGTTAAGTAAAACCCAGTCTGAGACTGGTCTATCCGCCAAATAGGAGTATGATAGGTGACCGACCAAACCACACAGAGAAAGCCTGCAAGTTACTTCAAGGCCCACATCATCCCCTAAAACCATCCTCCAAACTTTCTTGTTTGGTCTCCACACCTTCTTTCTTACTCCAGACAGGTTTAAGTTGGTCGCAATACTCCTAGTTCTGCCAGTAGTATCTTTCACTTTGTCACCTCTACAAGGGAGAAACTATGCATGAAGAAGAGGAGGTTGTTGGTGACTAGAAGCAGTCATAAGTTCTTACTAGTAGTATGTGGAAGAGGAAAGGAAGGAAACGAAGAAGATGCATGGGTAGAAGGTAGAGAAGGACAGTGAAATCCAACGACAAGAGGAGCCTGATTGCTCTGACAAGGATGGAAGGATGAGAGACTTTCAGTAGAGTCTGTTTGTAGGAAAGGTCTTTCCTCGTGCCTTTCTATTCCTTTTAAGGAGTTTCTAAGAGAAATGATATCTTGGTGAGGGTCCACCTTCCCTTCTGAATCCATAGTGACAATAAGCAACACCTAAGGAAAAAAATAATGATACCCAAGACAGATACTGGCAGAGGGTCAAGGGGAGAAAACGAAGTCAAAGTTCAACAGTAAATAGATAAGTCTAAACAATAAACTAGTCCCAAGACGGGGAAACCAAAGAGCTAAAGGTGTGACTCTAGTAGCCCTCCCCAGACTCGGTTTAGTTACCGAAAGGAGTAAAACAATATGATTAAGACAAAAACTAGAGACAAAGTGCTGATGAATGCAGAAGAGGTTCAAAGAAAGGAGAGCACGTTCCAGATAAAAGACATCATCCAGTGAAAATAGGTATGTTTCCTTACTGCTAACAGAGCTAATGTAACGCCTCTTCGGTAGTCATAACAAAATCACCTCCTAACTTTTTTCAGAGATCATTCATGTTCAGTTACAGGGACGAAAAAAATAGTTAAAAGGCCAAAAAGAGGATTATAGGTTCTGTACATTTCGCCAATAGTTGCTAAATCTCCATTGTTGAGCTAAGGTGATTCCCGCCCATTGCAGGTTTGAAAGCCATCCTCCCTCAATAACATCGTGACTTCAAACATGCATCTTCTCACATAAGGCGTTAGGGACTATATTTTTAAGCTAATAGGTCTCTATCTCTTCACTTTTAGTGCATATTGGTAATTTAAAATTAAAAATCATATGAAGGGATGCGATCATTAAGTTGATCATTGAATAGAGGGTTGAGATTGTGCCAGACATAAATTGAAAACAAAAATTGCCCATTACTTTTTATATTTACTGAACAATATTTACCTGAAATTGTAAAGCGATTTTTATTCATTTCATTAGTTAAACTTTATTGCAACACATATATCTCCATTATCTAGTGTCTCGTTGTTTCCTAATATGGAAAGACTAACAATTTATTTTAAAAATTCAATCATAAGTGCCAAAAATATTGATTTTTTTTTTTTTTGAGACTAACAATTTATTTTAAAAATTCAATCACAAGTGCCAAAAATATTGGAAGTTTTTTATTTTTTAAAACTATGCAAAACACTTATAAGGAAATTTCCACTTGATGTCTATGAATCCTCAAAAGTTTTTTTTGTCTTTATTTATTTATTTATTTATAATAGTTAATTAGGAATATAGTTACATGAGCAACATGTATTAAATTGATTTATTTTACACACAGATATATAACTCGTCTTTACACATAGTAGTGGAGTTATACTCTTAAGCACGATATCATTAATTAATCAACATAGAGTCATCTTAACTTTGAATCTATTAAGTCTTAAGATGAATCAAATATTTGGAGGTACAAACCTTTTTATTGTGTAAAACTTGAGTAACTGTTTGCATTCYGAGGGATTTAATTGTYTAAATGTTTGCCAAATTTAGGATTAAGATGGATCAGCCTTAGTGTTAGATTTTTCTAAATTCAAGAGGAGATGCTATTTTGTAAAATATTGTTAATCATTCTACAGGGGAGTGTAAGATGAGATATTTATGCTGGAATATCGCAAAGTGTTTATTTAATTGATATTGTTATTGTTATATAGTATTGTTTTTATTATATTCAATTGACCACATATATGCCTTAATAATATTATATAATATAGTTGAACGTATATTGACCGCGATGTCATCCACTATTTTACACATCTACCTCATACTAAGTTGTAGAGTGTCTCTTAACATTATGAATTAATAAAAAGAAAATCACTTATGAAAATGGGCTATGAATTAAAATTATTACTTGTTGAGTTTGTCAACAAAATATATAAACAAAGAATGTTTTAGAACATCTTTGAAAATATATTACAAATTGAATCATCCTTAAAATAAAGAAAATCAAAATTATAAATATAATTTTTTTTATAAGTAGCTATATAATTGTATAGATCCTTACACAAATCTATTATAAACATCAACTACACTAACCACGATGAATGTGACTATACTATAGAAAAATTACAATTGTTCAACCAAAAAGCCACATAATAAAATCATTAATTTTCAAATTACTAACTATATTAATCTTTTGCTCTCATATATGTCAATTTACAAAGAACCCCATAGTAAAATCTTACCAAGATTAATCCATACAACACTCATCTAGTTTGTTTCATTTGTTTGACCAAATTTTATTCAATACATTGGCCACCACTCTTCATGATATATATGTTCACTCTTGTCCTTATCACTCACTCTACACTTCTCCACATTCTAATAAAGAACGCTTATTCACGTAAATATTCCCATATTGATGTGATTGGCTAAAACTTACCTCCAATCATGGTGAAATGGATCTCAATATCAAAAATGATTTTCTCATGGATATTTGACCACGCAACAAAAACATGCAAAGGATTTTGCATTCTTTCTTGCTTGGGAAATTTTTTTTCCAACGGGAAAATTTCTCAATTATATTATATATAATTTGTTTTCATAACAAAAAGGTTACAATTGCTGCTATGTAGAGTCTCCTGAAGGTGTAATGAGAGAGTAAAGATATACTTTCATCTATAGTAGTCTTTTGACCAATAAGGATAAAAGATCAAATGGGAAATATGACAAGGAAAGAATAAATGAGAGTGCTGCTAGGAATCAAGGAGAGTGCTGGCGAAGCTATATTTTTCGAAAATACATTTGAATTTCTATGACCAGGGGATAGACTTCCAACTTTCATATTGAGAAATCCCGTTGAGGAAGAATGAAAAAACTGATCTTAAAAAGAGTTAAGAAGAGGGGAGGTCCCTCATGTCCATCTAGCCATAAGTTGTAATATAGGATTCCCACTTTTTTTTGGAGCGTTGTCTTTGAAAGTTGATCAATAGATTTGTTGTGCTCAGGAAAATGTGGTTGTAATTGAGATTTTTGAAAGTAGACTGGAGCATTCTAATTCTGTCCTTCCAAGCCAAGAGGAAGATAGCTTGGAGGTGTCCCTTGTTGTCCAACCACTCAATAATAATTCTGGAATCCCCTAGAACATGGAGGACTTAAATGTGGAGTCTGGAGGCCAAATATAATGTAATGTTCCTGACTTGGCTAGTCTAGCAAACACTGCTAATGTGTGTGTAGGATCAATGGTTTACAACATATAAATGATCATGCAAATAATAAATGCGACAAAGGAATGCAAAGTTTGTATTATGATATCTCTGTGGATTACAAAATGGCCGAATGCGACTGAATAAACTGACAATACTCGACTAGATCAACAGACAAAGGATCTTAGCTGAAATACAAATAAGCAACTAAAAGATAATACCCGAAATATGGGAGCACCGCGGAATCAATGGATGTGCTGGGACTATGGCAGCTCCGATGGTAACTGCTGGAAGTCTGGAAAGTTCACCCTGGGAGCTATACTTCTCAAAATGGTCTGGAAACTATTCCCAATGATGCACCCTGCTTTAGTCCTCAGTACTGGTATCTGTCGAGCCCCTTTGCTGATGAATCTGGACCCTAGATGGATACCCCTGGGGGAATGCACCCCTCTTCTTCTGGCAAAACGCATCCTAGTGATTCCATCGTCAGAATCATATGAGATATGTCTCAAAACGATCGCCATGGTCTACTGGGAAATGGGTCGGAAGGGTTTCCCTGAATCTGGTCTAATGCTCGCTCTGGAACCCTAAATGTACTCGTCAAAAGTGTCGCACATCAAAGTCTGGAAAATGCGTCTCAGTTGATTCCTCTGTCGGAATCTGATGAGGAACCAGAAAAAATATGTGCCTTGCCCTCCTCTCAAATGGGTAGGAGGGAAATCTTTGAATTCCCCTTGGATGGGGTAAGTCGACGAAAAACCCTCTCAGAAGTTGCGCCTTCACTCTGGATGAATGCGCCCTTGCTGCTGAACATTGTGTAATTGTTCCTGAAGAATGATGAAAGACCTGAATGATCTTCCCGGTGACTAGGGTGTTTCTCTCAACACTGAAATCAACGAACTGGTGTCTTCCTCTCGGAATCCACTGAACTATCTCTCCTGAGATGTGCCTCTCTCCTCAATGACAAGTCATAATCTGCATAATAATGAATTAGGTCACTGACCCTTCCTTTATAGATTTCCAAAACCCTAAATCATGCTGAAACCCTA
>SNQJ01S0142735.1:9633-20057 GCA_010110895.2 Picea sitchensis
GATTATATGCATGTTTCACTGGAGGTGCATGAAAAGTACTCTCCTTATGTGTAAGTAGAATAGAGGAGTCATCGTCAGAAAACTTAGTGAATTTATACAACCTTGACTTGTGATCCACTTCCCCAATTGCAATGATGGAATTGTCATGCATGTCAATTACTAAAACTGAATCTGATGTAAATTCAACCTTTTTACCTTTCTGAGCAATCTGATAAACTGAGAGAAGATTCATAGAAAGATTTGGAACATGGAGAACATTCTCAAAACTTCCATTGTGGAGTTCTACTCTCCCTTCTCATTCTACTTCTACTAGAGTATCATCCCCCATGAGAATAGGGGGTCTTGAGCATGAACTCAAAGAAGAGAAAACTTCATCTTTCACTGCCATATGATGGGATGCACTAGAATCTATAATCCATGAATCAGATGAGGAATTAATTACAACTAGAGCATGATGATTACCTTTCTTAGGAGTAGGATCTTCTTCCTTCTACTTCTTGACTCCCTCTGGAATGAAGTTTCCAAGGTTGTTCTGCTGAAGTGCATGTGTCATAAGATCGATCTGTTTCTCCATGCATGTGGATTCTTCATGATTCGGTTTATTGTAGTAAGTGCATTGTTTTCCCTTCTTCTTCTTCTTCTTCTTGGAATCTGAAGAGTCTCTATAACCTGAAGAATCATTGAAGGGTTTGGAATATCCCTCCTTCCCGTTTTGTTTGGATGACCCTTTTTCACCATGCATGGTGAGTGCATGTGCTTTGGGATCTTTCATGAGGCCCATTTATATGAGTTTTGTCTTCTCTTGTGTAAGAGATTCAATGAATTGAGCCAACGTAGGCATTTTCCAATTTGTTCCAAAAAGACATCTGCTAGAATGGAAATTGGAGACATATACAACGTATTCTGGTCCTAGCTTGGCCAAGATTGTTATAATAATTTGTTTCTCTTGTGTAGACTTATCAATACCACATTCACCCAATCTTAATAACAAATATTTAAATTTAGTAAAAAAATCTTGTATATTATCAAAACTTTTAGGGTCTAAGGTATTCAACTCTACCTCAAGCATATGACCTCACATCTCATTCTGCTTTCCAAAGAGTCCTTCCAAGGTGGTCCAGATCTCATTTGGAGTCTTGCATGTGGCAACATGAAACCACAAATAAATGGATATTAACTCAAGAAGTATTCATGTGGCCTCATCCTTATGGTTCGCCCATCTCATCTTCTCAATCGTTGATGTAGGTTATGTTTATGTCACCATCGTCAAATTATATAGTCCTTTTCTTTTGAGTTGGAATGTCGCCTTGGGCTTCCAATCAAAATAATTGTATGGTGTGAGGATTACCGCCAATTTTGACTGTATAATAGTTTTCATATCCATCTCTCCCACTGTTTCTAAGAACCCCTAAAAATTTACTCTCAATCTGCAAGTGAAAAATTAAGAAATCACGACAAAAATGGCACTTTAAGTGAAAATTTGTATCAGTTTCAAGAGATGATATTGCGACTTAATTTATGAGAAAATGGTGAGGAATATTACCAAACAGTTGAAAACCCACTTCCTAAATGGTTCGATTTACTTTCATCGTGGGTTGTTTCCTCCAAAACGTAATATTTTGGGAGCAATGAATGTAGAAAAGTACGGCCACAGATTCGTATCCATTTCAAGAGGATATATTGTGGCTTACTTTATGCGCAAACGGTGAAGAATCTCGCCAAACGGTTGAAAACCCACTTCCAAAATGGGTTGATTTACTTTCATCATGGGCCGTTTCCTCCAAAACATAATATTTTAGGAGGAATAAATGTTGAAAGTTACGACCATGGATTTAGCTCGCCGAAACCCCGATTTTCCTTATTCTTTGGCTTGTCTAGATTGCTCCAAGCAGCATAGCTATGATACCATGTCACTGTTTCATGGAAACATGCACAAGAGATCTAGCTAAATCAAGTACAAACAAATCTTATCAAGAAAGGAAGAGAGATTCAATATGGAAGAATGAGAAAATGTATTCACACTACTCCAATGAGCTAATGATTGATACATAGATCATGATCAATATGATTCAATGAATGAATGGAATACACTCATATATAGAGAAAACATTCCATAATTAAGAAAAGCAACCAAGCAGTTAGCTTTCCTTAGGAATGCATGCATGCATAATAGTGATGGTAAAAATAGAAAGTCTAAAATAGAACTAGTTAGTTAACTCCCACTGAACTAGTGTGTTGAAAATAGAAATCTCTCCAACAGTTAACTCTCACCTCACCTCATTCGGCTCTTGACAGAGACTGACAACCCTAGAAATCCCTCACTACATTCATCTCTCGACATAGAGTGACATCCCTAGCCACCCTCATAGCATTCGAGGTCTTGACAAAGAGCGACAACCCTAGACACCTTCACTACATTTGAGCTCCCGACAGAGAGTGACATCCCTAGCCCCACCAAAAAAGGATTGACATAGAGAGAAAACCCTATCCCTAACAAAATAGGATTGATAAAGAGAGAAAACCCTAGACCATAATGTGACAGATAATGCCCTAGCTTGAGTGACAGAGGAGACCTCACCTAGACTAGAAATGCTTCCAAAGTCACTAATTTTTTCTAGCCCTTTAAAACCCCAAATCGAGAACTGATTTTGAACTTTGGTTTTGAATCAACAATGTGAGATCCAAAAGTATGGCCAAGGAGGGGTGTTAATCACTAGTGTCCATACCATGACCTAAATTATTGATTCAATGGGTTCAAACTTTTAGCAATGTCTCTTTGTGAATATTTTATCAACTCCACATGGATTGCATAATATTTTGTATATTTCCACTCCAAAGGATTCTTTCTTGTGTTTTTTTCTCTACCATTAAAAAACTTTACTTTTGGAATAGGGGTGATGGTTTTGGGGTAAATTTGGTCTCTTAATTAAACAATCAAATCTATAATTCAAGCCAACCGCCATGACTGTCATGAAAACTCAATGTCGGTGACAATGCCAAATCTCCCCATCCACTTATGGAGTCTACTAGTTCATGATGAAAGACTTGAAATGCATTGCATATATTTTTTAATTTTGACATATGTCAGGTCTAATAGGGAATCATTGCCTATGCTTGAATTGACATTGAGCTTGATCTAAGTAATAGTTCACCTAATAAGGTAACCCTAGAGGGGAGAATTCTCAATAGGTCTAGTCACTGGATTATAGAAACATGGATTTTTGGTGTATCACTTTCCAATATATTTTCCATTTACAGGGTTACTATATAGGAGGTTCATCCCCAAGGGAAAAATTCGATAACAATAAACCTAGAGGATGGAAATTGTTAGAGAAGAAACCTCCAGTGATAACTCGAAAATGACATAATGATTAATTAAGAGTGACAACATCAATTAAGTCACCCAAACCTAAACCAAAAGCATCGAATCATATACATAACCCTTCCATTAATGGTGGAGATGTCAATGTGGCCTTAGTTTCCTGTTGTTGAATGGAGATAGTCACAAGAAAAAACCCCTCTTGTGAGATGAAGAGGAATCAAGAATCATATAATTCATATCCAAAGAAGGACATAGTGTCTTCATCTATCTCAGATGTAACACAAGGTTCAAAGTAAAGTGTTACTCCATCAACTATAAACAAGTCCTCAACAAGACAGAAAGATATATGAAAGAAAAAATGGGAAAAGGAAATTCCAATGTATCTTCAAATATACATCCAATCATTTCAAGAACCGAAAACATCAATAGATCAAGTTTATACCTTAGTTGAGTCAAACATTAGTTGCAATCATTGCTTGAACAAAATGTTACATAATTGAATATCAAACCTTAATGTAATGTGGAATGGAAATGGTCCCAAAATATTTGTTACACCCCCTATTCCCAACCTTGAAAGCTATGTATGTATGTATGTATGTATGTATGTATGTATGTATGGAACAAATTAAGCTTACAAATCCTCCATCCTTCTCTCTTTGACCTCACTTATTTTTACAAATATTGCACCCTTAGTGCACCTTTCCTTTCCATATCACATACAATCTTGGACGTTTACTCTTGCCTTCTAAGATCCAACACTTCCACATAAGATTGCAATCCTTTGTGTCCACCTCTTATGGCATCCAATCACTCAATAATTAACCTTATTCTTTTAGCATCAATCTTCGTTGTAATCCTTTCAACCTCTTCATCCCTTTTTCCCTTTAACAATGCATTTTATAGTCACTTTTTCCTTATCTAGAAGACTAAACTTCCTTCTCTCAAAGTTCATTTCCTCTTGAGTACCAACTGCATCTCGATGAACAATAATGTAATGGGATTCCAACAATCTTGGAAAACTTCTTACAATGATTCACCTTCACTTTTTTTTCGATTAACATGTTTTCCACCTCAACTATTTGGTTTTCTATGCCCAACTCATCATTATGTTTCTTTCACTCTTTTTTTCCTCCCACACAGATATTAATATGTTCCTTATGTTTATTTTTCATGTAAACTAGAGTCTATTTACACTTGAAAACCTACTTCTATTACTGTGATTACACCTTATTACTCATTATCTATGCTACTTTAGATGGACATGCATCTAAATGTTCCTACATCAAACCTTTGTTGTAAGTAGTAGTAATAAGAATAATATTAGTAATAACTTTCGTTGATGTTTCTGCATCAACCTTCCTAGAAGTGATCACTTGCTTTTACAACAAATCAATCTTGAATATTATATCCATGTTCTATCTGGGTTTATTTTGAATTATAAATGTAAAATACTACAGGTTTAGCTCATTAATGTTTCCTTTATGCAAACAAAATGTAAATTAAGTTGTTAGCATAGTTGCTGGCAGATCTTTATTTCCATTTGTTGGAATTGTATCCAAAGAGTTTAGAGAGAAGTAATATGCATAGTAATGTTTTTCATTAAATGACTATGTAGGGGAATATAAGTCAGGTCTTTAAGGTGACCCTTTTTCAGGATAGAGATTTGGTCATTCAAAGACTTACAGGACAATTTTTAATTTTTGGGTATGCTATTAAAAATAAAAAAATATTGGAGAACATAAATATACATAAGATATAGATGCAACAATGTACATGCTAACATATAAAATGTCAAAACGTCCTAATATTAAACAGATTATTAGATTGATTTATTAGTACACAATGAAATCCTAATCTGAAATAAAATACGTGCAAAACTATTTCACAGTTTCTCTGTGGAAAACTAGTTGGATATCATTTTATTTGGATATATAGTCATTTATTTTCTTGTGTATCTTCTCATTTCACCACCTCCTCATGTGGGAGTTGTCTATCGCCTTTTTTTTTTCTCTCTTATGCAAGGCCCTTCTCTATTTTATATCTTGGTTAGTTTCAATCTTTATTTTCCTTGTCTTTCATCACAGGGGGACCAATCATAGAATGATTTTATTTGATGATGTTTCATCTCCCAAATTTATAGCCACTGTCAAAAGAACAAATGCATCTGCGATTAGCATTCGGACATTTCGATGTAGTATGTTTACAACTACCCCAAATTGACATAACTGTTTATAAATTTTATCATTCTTGTTCAATGAGTTCATTATACATGTATTAATTGAATGTGTTAGATTGTTTTCAACAATTTGTCTTTTATTGGTGTTTATAATAATAATACAATTTTAAAGTCATAGCCTGGCCAAGTTTTCAACCATTTGTCTTTTATTGGTGTTTATAATAATAATAATAATAATAATAATAATAATAATAATAATAATAATAATAATAATTTTATTATAAAGTCGTGACCTATCCAGACACCAAATTTGATGTATGAGACCCCATTGTGTATTAAAAACTAGAAAATTCCAAATCAATGATTTTGTCATATTATCAAAGTCCATTTTTCTCAAATAATCTTATATCAACTTAGATTTCTAATATAAATCTATTTTTTTAACAGTGATGGTTATATTGAATTGGTAACAAAAGCCAAGAATTTCAAGTTTTGCCTATAGGGAAAAGGTACAAACAACCTCCAATGATTTAGAATTTCTAGCATTGGATATTTAAAAAAACCCATATTATCCCCTATTGCTTTCAAAACCATCTTGTTACAATAGTGTAACAATACACCCAAAAATTCTTCCCCAAATGTAAATATCCTATAGGGAATAACTCAAGAAAAATGATTCATACCATGGCTTGAACACCAATCTTGAGTTTTCAAAAAAACAAGGACGTCCATTGAGGACTGTTATCCCCGATTTCTAGGGATAACTAGGAGATCATGTCTCGAGGCCCACACATCCTGGACATGGAGTACCGAGAGCGGGATTGACTTGAGCATGGCCCTGGAGGGCCCATCTTTCTTCTCTTTCATCAGACTTGTCTTGTCAGTAGCAGCAACACCCATCACCTTCGGCTTGGACTTGTATCAGAGAAGACTCTTGCTCCATGAGGTAATTGGTCCAGGTATCATGGTATGTGTCATATTTTATCATTATAACCTTTAGATATATGCATCAAATTCCTTTTATTTCTGACGACTGCTTGGATCTTACATTAACCCACTTGACCATGGTTGGGGGATTGACAAAGTACCCTAGCAAGCTTGTACCCATAGGTTTTGGTTTGCCACCGGGGGGTGTTGAAGGGCCATCGTCCCCTCCCATCACATCATCACTTTTACATCTTATCTCCCACTCATCTGCCCCATTCCCCTAGTCCGGGCATTAGGATGATCTGTTTGTGGGGTTACAACTTATCTCGTGGGAAGAAGGGGCTAAAGGCCCAGAAGGTAAAAGCAGTTGGTAAAAGTTAAAAGCCATAAAAATGAAACCTAGAGATGCCTCACCTAGGGATCCCCGAGAAGGCAATAAAAGACCTCTCAGCAAGAAATAAGAGGGACCCGAAGAAAAATAACAAAACAAGACCTAGCCAAGAGGATAGGGGGTCTCATCACGAGCCAGCCTATTATGTTCATGGGTACCTAGAAGTATGACATTGCAATTATCGGGTTACCATGCTAGGGCAGTGACCTTTGGTTGCATGGCCAAGGGAAGGGGGTCTCATCACGAGCCAACCTTATCATCTCTGTGAAAGTATTTGTGGGTAACACTGTCATCTCTGGTCACAACACCAAGGCAGTGTCCTCTAGTTAGACCTTGAAATAAAATAAATAAGAAAAAGCAATAAAGAAAAGAAAGAATAAAGGCAATAAAGGTCTTGGAAAGAATTGCATCCATGACAGGTACATCTCACCCTCTACAAAGGCACCCACAGGTAATATCGTACATCCTTGTCTTCAACTCTACCCGTGTGTCCGAACAACCTGTGACCACATCATCTTGTGTTACATGGCTTGGATGATACCCTCTGGGGACTTTCCTTTTCCTATGGATGTTGGCCCAATAGAGTATTTTGTCTTTTTATTCGGCTTTGTATTATAGGTAATTGTAATATCTTTGAGCTATTGAATGATATATCTATTGGAAAATGTTTAATATGTAGCGTATGCTTGTCATCGATGGAAAGTATAGCAGCGATGATGGCTTGAGTACAGGAAGAATATGATGGCTTGAGTACAGGAAGAATGTAACAGACGGGCACCAGAAGTAGTTAAGAAGAACAGATGGGCACCAGAAGTAGTTTGGGAAGACGTTGCAGAGCAAGCTCGATAAGATCAGAAGAGATAGTGCAGAGGTTGGTTGGCATGCTTTATAGGTAGTATGCGCTTGTCATTGATGACAGGATTAGAGTCTACATCGATGGAAAAACAAGAATAGCATAAGCTTGGAGGAGAAGTGTCAGTGATCGTTGGATTCCATCCCGAATTCCCAATGACCGTCAGATCTCATTGTAGACAAGAGGAGCGCACAGATATGGAGGATAGATCTCGGGCGTTAGATTCAAGCGCAGGGTCCGACCATCGTTGGATCGAGGAAAACCTACAGGTTCTTTAAAGTGAAAGGAGTAGAGGGCTCACAAAATCCCGAAAGCAGGAGGACCATCCATCTCAGGGGGTTATGTGGACCGTTGATCCGACTCCCTTTCGAAGTTTCATGGATCGAGAGTTGGAGATTTCAAAGAATAATAACCACAAGAATCCCGATTTCACGATATGCAAAATTGCAACTTAATCGCAGCCGTTGAATCAAGAGAAAATCTGGACCGATGATTCCATTCCATGTCAGAGTTTTGGGGATCGAGAGTTGGAGATGTCAAAGATTATTAACATCAGGAATCCTGATATCGCGATATGCGAAATCGCGATGTAATCTGAACCGTCAGATCAAGGTTTGATCTGGACCGTTGATTCCAGTCCATGTTGGAGTTTCGGGGATCGAGAGCTGGATATGTCAAAGATTATTAACATCAGGAATCCCGATATCATGATATGCGAAATCGTGATTTAATCTGAGCCGTCAGTTCAAGATCAAATCTGAACCGTTTATCTAACTCCATATCGGAGTTTCGCGAATCGCGACATGGAGAGGCAAAGAAAACAATGCAACAAGAATGCCGAAATCGTGAAATGTGAAATTGTGATTCAATCGCAGCCGTTAAGTCAAGATCAGATCTGAACCATTGATCTAACTCCATATCGGAGTTTCGCGAATCGTGACATGGAGAGGCAAAGAACCCAATGCATCAAGAATGTCGAAATCGCGAAATCGCAATTCAATCGTAGTCGTTGAATCAAGATCAGATCTATACCATGGTATCATAGGACATGTGGCAAGTGATCAAAATTTCGCTGACTTAGGGTCAACGAAGCATAGTGTCGAAAATCACGAAATGAGAAATCGCAAAAGTGATTTTTGCATAGGCGCTTGGTTATGACCATAGTCATATTCAGGAAGGAGCTAGTGCAGAAAAGTTCTATATCGGAACTTCGGAGATCGCGAAACGAAGTGTCAAGAAACTCAACACAGGATTGCCGAAATGTCGAAACCTGATTTAAAGGCAATGTCAATAAAATACATCCAACGACGCAGATAAATTGGAGTAGGATCGGAAGGTTACTGTTCTCTCTCACAGTTAACTCCCCAGTTATGAATCTGTTAGAAAAACGGACTCATGATTGCAAATCAGTTAGCGTTTCAGTTGGCGTTTCAGTTGCTCGGATAGTTGTCTTTCTTTTGCCTAAGGAAATGGGAAGTGGAACTGTCGTGGGTGTGTGTATAAAAGAAAATGAGACAGAATGTGTAGGTGTGGCTATTCTGGATGAAAATGAATGAAACTGAAGAAGATCGGAGGGCTACCGTTGCACGACACAGTGAAACTGGTAGAAACCATTGATGGTTTCTACCAGAGGATGCAAAGAGACTTCTGTGTGATTTCCAAAGGTGTTGAAGAGTTACATGGAATCTGCCAGTGGAATGAAGACAATTCGTGGAGGAAATTGACAAATGGATGAGGGTTAGAGCTCGTAACTAAAATAGAAAGGATGAGCTCGACTGTAACAAAGAAGATGAAGAGTCTCAACTTCCAGAGAGAAAAAGGAATCTCGGCATAACACCCAGTGATGCTGAACGCATGGGAAAACCGCCAAAGAAGCTGAAGAGTTACCATGATGATCAGGCAGAGCACTCGAGAGGTGGAGGATATCGGCGTGGTGTGAGTATGCAGAGGGAATGTGCACAGTGCATGCACAAGGTGCACAAAAGCTATAAGTACATGGTACAGAGAGGAGATGAGGTTGTTGTTGTTGTTGGAGTTGTGGTGGTTGTTGTTGTTGAAGGTGATTCATGTGTGAAGAAGGAGGAGAGTGCAGTAGCTAAATTGAATAGAAGAGGATCTGTGTAGTGAATGGAAATGGCACACAGAGAATAAAAATCAGAAGAACAGATAGCGCAAGTCATGTGTGTAGGAAGGCAGTGAGGCAAACAGAGCAACGAAATGCAGCAGAACAGTGATGAGTCTGGTAAGCCACTGTTGAACATTATATCACTGTAATAAGTTTCAGTAGCAAAGATTTATATTTTAGGGAGGTTGGGAGGTGCTAGGGAGGACTGTTGTCCACAGAGGTTCAAGTGGGTGCTTGAACATAGGGAGTTGTAGCTGCCATCTAGTTGCAGCTAGAGAAACCAGGGTGGCAGGGTGGTGCAAGGGAGAACTCTTGTTCTCTATTATACAGGTTGGTGCCTGTATGATTGGAAGTTGGTGCCTCCATCCAGTTGGTGCTAGAAACACTCAGGGATTTGATGGTTCCTTCTAGTTGGTGCTAGAGAAACCAAGGAGGTGGTGCTTCCTTCTAGTTGGTGCTAGAGAAACCAGGGAGTTGGTTCTTCCTTCTAGTGGGTGCTAAAGAAAATAGAGAGTTGGTGCTCTCAGCAAGTAGCATCTTGCAAAACTGAGGTTGTAGCCTCATTATGAGTTGGTTCTCATATGTATGATAATGTAAAGAATGTAACTATTACTTATCATATAAAGAAAA
>SNQJ01S0142735.1:26307-40854 GCA_010110895.2 Picea sitchensis
CCTTTGCTACACTCTTCTCACTTCTTCCCTTAAGCTAGCTTTGATTTTAAAGGTTAAAAGGAGGGTGACTTCCTAGGCCTAGGTTATCTACACCTAGGGCTATCCATCTTCTAGGGTTTTAGTGATAGACCCTTGCCATTGCAACACTCTCCCTCACTTGATCCTCTTGTTTTATCTTTTCTCATATGCTAGCCATTTTGCCAAGTTTGACCTAAATAAGGAGGAAAGAGCACGAGGCCTTGCTTAAGCAACACCAGAGTGAGCCTCTTTCCCCTAGGGTTTTGATTCTAAGGCCCTGCCATTGCAGCACTCTAGAACCCTTCCCTCTTGTCTTTAGCCTATTACTCCTTCAACCTTGTGTCCTCTCCTCAAATGACTCCATATACCCTTAGGTACTGATCTTAGACACACAACGTTGAAGTGGTAGTGCTCAAACCAACTCTCAAAACCTTAAATTTTGAAACCCTATCTAACTAGCTAACCCTAACTAGGCTGACGTCAGAGTTGGTTATTCCATATTGACGTAGCAAATATTGATAATAAGCAATTAGATGATGGTTAAAGGAATTTATTGAGTAAATGATTGATTGAATATATTGTTTTCTACATCATCTCGATAGTTGTTGATGAAATAATACTTTTCCATTGCTATATTGATAAAACGTTGATCTCATTAATACTTGTTGTTTCATTTGCTTATATATTGATGTCAGATAATCACATGAAGTACTAACCCACTGATATATAGCCTGCATACATATTATCTTGTTATTGTCTTGTTCCGGGCAAGTGTTCTCTTTTGGGCATACACTTCTTTATTGGTTGATTAGCCGGATTATCTGACCTTTGGTGATAACCTATGAGGAGGAAATTTTGCCTTGATATTTATACTTTGGCCTCTTCAAAACCCCAGGTTGTCGGGGACGTCTCCCCTGGGTCAACATCCTTAAATAGAAAGAGCTCCCCCATCGAGGTGACATTGGGTGGGGAAGGTTCCTATTACACTAGTTTGGCCTCAATCCTCTAACCTTTTGACCTAGCTACAAACTGTGCGATAACAAGGACTACATCCTTGTCTTTAGTGTTCTCAAACAGACAAGTGAAAAAAAGCCTTTAAAGGGGACCAATTTGAACTTTATTGTGAGCAGATGAGGCCCACACAGAGTTGATATAGGGCACCATTTTGGATATGTGTGGCTTTGGCCCTCCAAAGTAACCAATCAGATCCCCTTTTGTTGAATACTTCATCCCTCCTATGATCCATTCCTTTGGAGGAATTAGCTTAAGAGATCATGTTGACGATAGACAATGATTTTTTTCTTTGGCCCATGGTTAGATAAATTTCCTAGGGAAAATGTTGGATCATGAATCAAAATATCAAAATGTATGAACCTTGTTAGAAGTATTTCCTATAAATGGAAATAGTTCAACATGTGATGGAACCATTTCCAGGAAGAGGAAAAAAAATCCTTTGTCAAGAAAAACACAAATGTAAAAAACTAAATATGCATGTGAAAATGAAGGGCATTTGGAGGGAAATAGGATGGGTAATGGGTTCTACAACCACAAAAAGTAAATCTAAACTTGAGTCAACCAAAAACTAACCTCAACAACATCATTTTTCAGTTTCATTTGCAAACTATGAGGTTGAGACCTCAAAGCACTAGAAATAATAGGAATCTAGAGACCATTAGCACAATGAAAGTGAGAACATAACAACGAGCATTTAGAGAGTGTATTTGGCATAACAACACTCTCATTTGGTGAATTTGGAGTGCAATATCTTTAGAAATCTCCTTCTCTTTTTTCTCAAGCAAAAAATCCTCCTTTCTATGATTATGATTATGATTATAATTTGAATCTATGATGTAATTTATAAGTGACATATAGGAAATGAAAATATGAAATTAGAGTTAATAATTGTTTTTTTTTAAATCTAAATTTTGTTAAAAATTTAATAATTTATTATTTAAAAATCATAAATTTTAATTTTAATAGTTCAACCTTCTTTCTCCTTTTCCAACTTCAACATCGCTCTACTCAAACATTAAATATACTCATGATCTATAGTATTTTTCAAAGAGTACCCCATATTAACTAAGGAATCCATGAGGTTAATAAAGAATATTGGAAATTGGTATCTACAAGAAGACTATACCTATCTAATAATTTATGGTGTAATAGTTTCCCTTCATATCCTACCAAAATATGTCGTGGATAGGTTAATTCTATGGGAGATTGCTTACCAAACTATTATGTAGGGATTCAACATATCATTTGCTAAACCTGCAAGGAAAAGGACTTTCATTCCATATAATATATGCCTTGGCCATTATTTATTATTGAACTCTAAGCAAGCAAGGTAATAAGCCAGTACTATGCTTGAGTACGTATTCTAAAAAGGTTAGTTTATATGACATGTTGTTATGGTTACAAATCACAGTGAAATGGTGTCTATTAATTTTCCATACACACATGAGTAGTGGGGCAATGAAATTTCATATTAAAATGCCATAGACTGAGATGAGGTTCTACATAGACTAAAATCCAAGGATTTTGCTTATGTCTATAGTTTTTCATACATCGATCACATGGAAAGAATCAAGGATGAACTAATTGACGTTGAGAGCATGATTAAACAAGATGAGGAGGAGAAAAAAAATAGATGAAGGTGATAGATTAAGGGAAGAGACAGAACTTAGTAGAAAATATGAGAAATAAGAAAACAGGGGAATAAAATAAGAGAAAGAACTTAGAAAGAAAAATGAAGAAGAGGAAAATATGAGAATGGGAGAGGAACAACAAATGACAGGTAAATCAACAGAGAAAGATAAAAGTGAGTTAAAACAAAAGAAACAAGTTGAACAAGCGTGAAAGATAAGAAGAGAGGAGGAACAAAGGCTAAGAGAAGAAACTAAGAGGCTGGAAAAGGAAAATCTAGAAGTAGTTGAAAAAACAAAGTTGGAGGAAGTAGAAAAGAAGAAAGTAGAGAAATACAAACTCCAACAAGAAGAGATAGATCAAAGAAGTGATTTGGAAAAACCTATGAACAATGAAGAGAATACACAAGAACAAAAACCAACCAGCCAATTTGAGCAATAGTTACCCCAACAAATTCAGTAGCAGGCTACACCTCTTTCAAGCAGTTTCATTAACTTGAATTTGGAAGATCTAGTCATTTAAAGTCGAGTAAATATACATGAAAATAAGTAGTTATGGAATAAGTTATTACCCCAATTATCTTGGAGAGAACCTTATAATGGGGTGATTAGCATATTCTTGATCCACTAGAGGAGGTAGTTGATCTTGAATTGATTACATACAAGAGAAAAAGACAAACCATTATGAAAGAGACCCAAAAAAGAAAAAAGATCATTTGGATATTGAAATCCTATACACCATAATGGAGCAAGTTATTGATACCAAAAGAGCGAGATTAAGAAATATTTTATATGCTATATTATCCATTTTACATACAAAAATAAATAAAGCTAGATTAGAAGCAACATGAATTCAAAATTTGGAAAAGAAAATATCCTTGTTATAAAATCAAGTGAACTATTATAAGGCATCACAAGGATTGATATGAATTTTTATGGAAGAAGTGCTCGAAGAAGATAAAATCACCACACAAATCAAAAGAGATTTATTTTTCCAAAGTATTCAAGTTGTAAGTAGTTGTCTATCCTCTACAAGGAGAATCTGATCTTGAAAGAAGAATAAAAGGAATTTCAAGACCAATTGAACTTTATCAAATAAATTCAAAAAAACAAAAGGGAATGAAGAGCATAACATCACAATGCTAACCAAATGTGAGATATACGATATGAAGCAATATCCTAACTCTCTGGGAAAAATATTCCATGAGTCTTAGAAGTAGATCGAAGAATAGTCACAATAATAGTCATCCACATAAAGATATGGGACCTCATTGAAGAGATTACCTCACAATGTAAACTACCAAATTTTGTCCCTCCAGAGGGATTTCTTCTTGTATATCAAGTATTAAATAAGTTTGAGGAATAAATGTAAAAGCACAAATAGAAAGTTATAAATATATCAGTGTTAGAGAGTGGACGTCTTCAGAAGTTCTTAACAAGTGAAGTTTGGAAACTTACTCAATTCAAATGCACGTTTCCAAAAATAGATAAGTATATGATAAGATTCACTTCCTATTTTAAGAGTAAAAAAAAACATATTTTCCCTAAAATTATTTAATGTAATGAAGTTTTTGTTAATTGGGAGAAATTTGATCACGAAGTTGTTAAAGACTTAACCCCTAGTTCTCTTGAGGGTTAAGTCACAAAATTAGTTTATATAATTTATTTTATAATTTATAAATAGAAGAATAAAAAACAATGTATGGGTGTTTTTTCTTTAGATGTACATTGGATGAAGATTGTAAATGAATTATTTCTATTACTATCATCAATTTAGAAGCCATTATATGGCCATAGACATTTTGCAAAAGCAGACTTGTTGTGCAGTTTATCATGTGGGTTATTTCGTTGTTTAAATGATTTCTCACAATGTTTAATAAGAATTTATTATTATATTTCCAAGTTATCTTGATTCAAAACTAAAATTGTTTCAAGCGAAATCCTTTTAGAAAATGTTTAATGTGTTTCTCCAATTAGGTTTAAATCTTTATTTTTTCTTGTTAATTTTTTGTTTTGAAAAGCTTGTTGTTTATTTCATAATTTTTTGTAGAATTAATTCTGTAGATTTTTAAGAATTAAATGCTTATATTTCCATGTTATTTTCAATATACGTTTTTAATACTTTTTTTCCCCGAAAAGTATTTATGTTAAAACATATTTTACTATAGATTAATCTTTGGACAAAATGAATTATAATCAACTTTTCAACTACTTACCTCCCAAAAAAAAAAAAAAAAAAAACCTTTTCTCTTCTAATATTAATTTCACTTAGTTTTTATTTACTATTTCACAACAAAATCCATAAAAACATAAATATAAAAGAAAAATTAAACCTATCTTAAAGCTCATTGAAAGGGGGTCATAAGTGAACTGTGTTTTAGAGAGAGGAGAGCGCATAGGGTTTGAGCCTTGATGCACTATGCGCCTTCACATCATGGCACCACCAAATCTCCTATGTTCATGCATGGTGCACCTACCCTGCCACATTCCCTGACACAGTAAGATGAATGAAGACAGAGGGGTGAAATCCCCCTCTTATCGGAATGCAGTCGCATATGAGACAGAAAGATCTAGATTGCGTCGACCTCCCTTTGAACCCCCGCCACATCTATGGGACCAAATCATGCATGAAGAGACTGGACAAGACAGAGGTACGAGCATGGTTGCGAAAGCGTCACATCCAAAATCTTCTCGAACCTGGGTACCGGGAAAATGCATCCCACAGACACCAACAATGCCAAAATATGTCATAAAATGAACCAGGGTAGGCGAGCATACCTAGTTCATGAGGGATCATGCACTCATTGGAAAATTTATTGGACTATGGCCCTCAGAACGAGACCTATCACGCTGGATCAAAACCTGGTGGACTCTGAAAGGAGACTATGAGCTCCAGCTAAGTTCCAAAGGGATTTTCACAGTGATATTCTACAACCTAGAAGACAAAGACCGCATCTTTGAAAGCAGAAAATACTTCTACAACTCAACATGCATGTACTTATGCTTCTGGACAGACCGCTTCAGCCTTGAAAAATAAAACGTTTCCTACACCCCAGTATGGATCTGACTCTACTCCATGCCTCAAGAGTTATGGATAGAAGAGATACTAGTGGGCATAGGCAACACTCTTAGCAGGCATGTCAATTCCTCAAAATCCACCAAGCAAAGGAAAGACACATCTTATGTAATAATTTGTGTCTAGATGGACATATCAAAATCCCTACCAGGTTCGGTCACACTGGAATACCAAGATGAGGAATGGCCTCAAACCATATCCTATGAACACATACCATTTTGTTGCAAGAAATGTCATGAACATGGGCACCTTTTCAGGGATTGCCCCCTCAATGCCCCAGTCAAACCAGAAACAAAGGATAAAAGATGGGTTCACACAGGTCCAGAATCGCAAAAAGAAAATGCCGGAAAAACCCCACCAAGGAGGGGGGTGAAGAAATTCCAGCACCATCTCCTTTGATGCCCTCAATCGCCATCCAGAGGTAGAAGATATAGAAAACCCACATCTCTCAGCAGATAGGGGAAACAACAAAAGCAAGGAAAAACAACAGCAACAACCACGCACGGGGTAGATAATCAATCCAAAATCTCAAGCCCCTTTGAACCCAGAAAATATCCCAGCGATGGAAGAGGATATGATAATGGAGTTGAATGAGAAGGAGTTGGCAGACATAGATCTAGATAAGCTAGAAGAAGCGCTAAACAAAAACTATCTCCAAACAATCCTGGATGATACTCAAAAAATTCCACAAGGTCTTCCTAGACTCTACAGCTAAAGCCACTTCCAGGCTAGGTATAGGTGTTGACCCAAACCTATATCCCAGGAAAATCCCAAAGGAAACAAAAATACGAGGATGAAAATTTGTTCAACAACTGATAAAGGAGGAAGGTAACTACATGATCAACTTGGGACAAATCCAGCATCTCTCGGAAAGTTCCTTCTCTCACCCCCCTCACCCCCCCAACTATTAATGATGAAAATTTTCACATGGAACATTATAGGATTAAATGGAAGATCCAAGCAAAGGATTCTTCGAAACTATATAAAAGTTGAAGACCCAGACATCCTGCTGCTACGAGAAACAAAATGTGCATGACAAATTGTGGAGGACGTATTCAAAATATGTTGGAGACAAATAAACTATTATCATCTTGACTCAAAATGTGCAGCAGGAGGGATCGCCATTCTTTGGAATCCATCCACGGTGATAATGTATCAAGCACTCTCTACGAAAAGCACTATAATTGCTCACTATCGAGCAATAGGATCTGACAAAGATGGAATGATCACCAACGCTTACAGCCCTCAAAGAAAACAATAAAAAGATCTTTTCCTCAGAAGCATGTCCTATCCGGGATCACTTGTTGGGAAAAAATGCTAGATAATCGGAGGATACCTGAACATCATCCTCACTCCTGAGGAAAAAATAGGAGGCAAGAAACACCTGGGGCAGGACAGCTCAAAACTCCAGGAACTCATAGACAATCTCAAACTGGTCGACATTGAAACAGGAAATGGCACCTTCACCTGGTCCAACAGGAGATCCGGCCCCCCACAAATTGAAAGCAGAATGGATCACTTCCTAATCTTGGAAACCCTTATTCTAGAAGGATCAATGGTCAAATCCAACATTCTCCCAAAAGCAGGATCAGACCATTGGGCAGTGAAGCTATGGATAGACATGATAGCCTCTCCAAAGTTCAAACCCTTTAGGTTCGAAATTTTTTTGTTATCCCACCCATATTTTCAGGAGTTATCTCGACTATGGTGGTAAAATGCGGAGATCCATCATGGAACTAGAATGTACAGATTCCAACAAAGTCTAAAAAACTTCAAGCACCAGTTGTGCCAATGGAACAAAGAATCATTTGGAAACATATTTCATGACCAAAAAGCACTAGAATAGAAACTTGAAGATATCCAGAAGAGGAACATCCAAACAGGTCATATAGATTCCCAACAACAATAGGAAGATGATATCCTCAAAAGGCATCTAGAAGAAAGATACAAGCATGAGGAAATATTATGGAAGTAAAAATCTCATGTTCAATGGCTTAAAGAGGGGGATAAAAACTCTAAATTCTTCCACAAATCCATGATCCACAGACGCTTCATCAATCACATTACAAATATAGAATACAGCCAAGGTAACACCATCCTAACCCATGGAGAAATAGAAAATGAGTTGTGGGACTACTACAAAGATCTACTCTCAGAACCCCTCACAGACAGGACTCCAACCATTGACAAGATCACTCAAAACATCTCAACCTTAATCTTATCAAAACAGAATGTGGCCCTAATTCAACCCATATCGCAAGATGAAGTAGATCAAGCAGTGTAGGATCTACCCAAGGGCAAAGCTCCAGGCCCAGATGGCTTCACCATTGATTTCTTCCACCATTGTTGGCCTATGCGACGTGAAGAAGTATGGTTATTCATCGAGGAATCCAGGATTTCCATAAAATTCCTTCCAGCACTAAATGCCACTTTCCTCACTCTCATACCCAAGGAAGAAAGAGTCACCAATCTAAAGAACTTCATACCAATAGCGTTGTGCAATGTGATCTAAAAAATCATCTCCAAACTCATAGCTCCAAGGCTCATAGCTCTAAGGCTAAAACCCATTCTCCCTTTCACCATCTCCAAAGAACAGTATGGATATGTAGAAGGCAGGAAAATAATGGACAGTGTTATTCTGGTCCATGAAATCATCGACTCTCTCAAAAGCCCTCATGTCCCGGGTATGTTACTCAAGTTGGACCTCTCAAAATATTTTGATAAACTAAGCTGGAAATACATGAAATCCCTTTTGGAAGCTTTTGGCTTCAGCAAAGATTAGATCTCTTGGATATTGAACCTCACCTCCTCAACCTTTTTCTCAATCCTGGACAACGGTCTTCCCTCCCAACTTTTCACCCTGACCCAAGGAATAAGACAAGGAGACCCGTTATCCCCCTTCCTTTTTGTTATAATGGTTGAAGGCCTTGGCCGCTACATCAAAGAATCCATCCAGAATGGCTCACTTCAAGGCCTTAATCTTCATGGCCTCCAACCAACATCCTCGCACAACCAATTTGTCGATGGCACCATGCTCCTAAACACCCCCACTGCCTAGGAATCCGGTAACTTAAGAACCATTCTCAATGACTTCAATGAAGCCTCGAGAACCTCATTCAACCTTGAAAAATATCAACTCTTCTTTTTCAACATGCTTGTAGCAGTCCAGCAACATATCTCACATTTGATAAATATACCAATTTTCTCCCTACCTTCTCAATACTTGGGACTCCCACTCTTAGAATCAATCACTCGCAACATCTCCTAGGATTCCCTTCTACTCTCAATCTCCAATCACCTTAGCAACTGGACTTTCCGCTCCCTCAACCTTCCAACTAGACTCACTCTTTTAAAATCTATTCTTCAAGCCATCCCAACCTATCTTTTCTCATCCCTTGTTGCACCCCAATCTATCATAAAATGAATAAGAAACCTCCAGAGGAAGTTCCTATGGCATGGTAATGATCCAAATAAAAATTGGGCTCTCGTCAACTGGGAAAAAAATTGCAGGCCCAAATCAATGGGAGGTTTGGGCCTTGAGGATCCAGGAAAACTAAACAGCACAATGGGCATGAAAACTTGGTGGTGATACCTCAAATCCCCATTAGAGCTCTAGGCCCAGCTATGGAAACGAAAATATGCCCCAAACACTCCTCAATATCACCTAATCTGGATGCGGGATAAGGTTCATGGATCCAACATATGGAATGTTGCATGGAAAAATCTCCCACTAGTACAAGAACATGCCTTCTGGGAAATCTGAAATGGTTAGAGTGGACTTTTTTGGACGGAATCCTAGAAATAGATGCCCCCCTGCAGAATGACAATAATCTAAAATCCTATATGGATCACATTCAGGATCTCCCCTCCCTAAAAGTGCCATATCTTTGGGCACACACCTCCATCAGCCTCCCTTGGCATAGATGGAAAGAGATTGCTCAGGATATCCATGTGGCAGAAGATTGTAACTTACAACATTGGAAAGAAACAATCTAACAAAGGAAAATACGAATTAGCACAGACCCAGACATCCTTTGATGGGGGTATACTCCCAATGGAAACTTCACACTCAAATAAGGCTACAGCTTACAGGAAAACTTCCAAAACAATCAAAAAGTGCATCTATGGACAACAATCTGGAAATACAAACTCTGGAGCAGGAAGAAACCACGGAACACCTCCTTAATCATTGCCCATACAACAAGCTAATATGGACACAGGCTGCCCAAAGCATGAGAAGGACCAATCGGGAAAGAAATAACATCATTAACACTTTCAAAGACTGGGGAGATGGCTCCTACAAAAGTCCCATATTAAATATAATATGGAAACTCCTCCTCAGCTTCATAGTCTAGCAACTTTCGAAACAGAGAAATAGAATAACAGAATGGGATTCCTTACTTGTCTAATAACAGAATGGGATTCCAGATTCATCATCAATATTGCCACCAAAATCATCACAGGAAAGGACCCAGAGAAAATCACCCCTAGTTGGCACCTCCTTGGGCCCCTCAATAGCCTGAAAGCTCTTCTCAGGCCCACCCTTACTCTAATCACATCACACATAAGACTTGAGGCCAACAAGGTGGCGGACAAGCTAGCGAATGTAGGAGTAAACTCACAAGAAGACATCTACATTGACTCAAGGCAGTCCCAGATCTCACAACTATTGTTTCAATGCAGGGAGCTAGCTCTTTAGGATTACCCTCTCCTGGATGGGGTGACAGGTGGACCAAAATGGGAGCCAGGTGGCATTAGGCCATGTGGGGATATATTAATCCCTGCCGCCAGCCTCTCGTCCCTCCAGTTTGAATAACCTGCACTCATTGTGGTTTAATGGAAGTACGTTTGGAACTCCAAGGAAACTTAATGCAACCTTGCGTGAATCAGGTTGGGCATACCTGCACCAGGCTTGCAATCACCTCGACCTTCATGGATCCCTCCCATGTCTATTCTCCAGTCACTATGAATGCTTGTGCATTGGATCATTCTCCCATTCCTCCCCTGCCTTGTGCCTGATTGTTCCTCGTCTTTCTCTTCACCCTGTTCTCGACAATTCCCTGGCTCTCCCACCTTATTTTTTCCTTGTTCCTTCTTGTTTGGCCTCCCAAAGTCATCCCTCCATTGTTCATCGAGCTCAATCCTCACCTGAACACTCACACCGTTCCCATAGAGAGGGGAAAGTCCAGAAGGGGTCCGTTGTACTACAGTGCACATACTAGGCACAATCGACTCCCCCCCTCTCAACTTTCCCTCATAATCACCAGTCGTATCGACCAGCACCATAACCATCCTCAACAACCCCAGTCCCCCACCCCCACTCCTACCAATGACCCTGGTAGCTACCAATTCAAGGAGGAAATTATCCCTCCCAAGAACTTTTACCCTCCTCCTAGCGTTCTCCCAGGAATTTCCCCACCAAACGCCCACACTCCGAACCATATTTATGGAACTAGAGAATGCGTGGGGGAGGAACAAATTCCTCCCAACTCGCAAGTGTCTAATCCATTGACAACAATGGCAGTAGTGGATGTAGTGGATGCAGACTAATTGGATGCAGTGGATGCAGTGGATGCAGATATGATGGAGGAGTCACCTCCGCCCACCCCAATTCAACTTGCAGACAAGCACCTTCAGCTCATCTTCAAGTTGCGGTAGAAAATGGATGACCATGCACATATTCAGAAATTCCTGGGACAATGTCTGGACCTCCTGCTTGACGCGATGACAGCTCCTCCTACAAGCAATTGGTGCCCAACTTGCAGACAAATTTATGTCCCAGCCTACAACGCCCATGGACGGCCGAGCCTGAGCTAACTCCCCTGGGTTAATGTTTTTATTTTGGTTTAGTCAATTATGTAGAGAATTGAAATTCTCTTTCAAGCTATGTAAGACAGACGGTCATGGCCACTATTCATTTGATCAGTCTGATCTTTTTTGTCAGTTAGAGTTACAGTCATAGTTGTACTTGTTTTTTGATAGCCACTTGTCCTGGTTTCCCAGTTGTGGAAGGGCAGGTGGAAAACTATTGATTTTGTATTGACACTTACATATGTGAATATCAATATATAGTTCTCTTTTATTTACAAAAAAAAAAAGGCTCATTGAAAGGCCATCCAACCATTAGTCCAAAGGCTTATTCCATTTTAAACAGGGAAGAGTCTAATTGGTCCTCTTCCTTGCGTTTAATCCCTACTATTGAGTTTTTGGAATCCATGCATGTCAATAAAATTGGTGCTAGAAGGAGGGCATCTTCAATGCAAATCATACTAACAACCCAATTTCAAAAAGTATTTTTCTTAATCGTGAGACTTCTTTTGAAAATCCTACACCTCAAGATTTTGAAAACATTGGAAAAGATAATGAAATAGATATACCTTATGAAATATCTTTTGAATAATTAAATACTTTTAGATGAATTTCTTGGGCATATGCTAGACAAATTTGTGTTTCTCTTGTGCCCCCTTTACTTCCTTGAAGAAGGAATACCACTTATATAGTGACTCAAACTGAGGGTTAGACCTTAGTTCACATTATGTAAAAATTGGTTTAACTAAAAATTCAAGAAACTTCGCAACCACTTGACCTAATTCCTCCAACACTTGTTCTTGCAACATCTCCACGAGTAAATGAGCAATTTGAAAGTTAATCAGAACTTTACTTTTATTCAGATAATTCAAATACTAATTCAAACTTCTCAAATATGGTGAATAATCAAGGAAATAATCAAGACTAGAATCAACCTTGGTTTCCCTGGAATGATTTTCCATTGGTAGAGAAAATGCACAACCTTACAAAACATATAGAATGCTTATTACCAAAACTTGATCCCAATCTTTTTGATCCACAAGACGATCATATCAGAAAGTTCATTTTGGCCATTTGGTTAATGAATGTGCAACACAAAGATGTGGTGTGTACACATTTTCCTTATACTTTTTAGAATAAGGTCTCCGCCTAGTATTTGAACCTACCAGTTGGGTCAATCACTCGTTGGGGAGATTTTCAAAAGGAATTTTTAGAAAAGTTTGGGGAGGCGACTACCATGGTAACCTTAATGACATAAAAAAAATTGACCCAAAGCATTTCCTACCCAAGAAATTCATACTGAAATTTATGCAAACACTTTACTAGAAGCATTTTCCATGTTTGTTAAGTGATAAGGAAAACATATATTCACATTAAAATTTGAAGAAACCAAAAAAGTAGAATTAAAAATGATGAGATGGAAATAAATCTAAGCTAAATTCACAAAAAATGAGGTTGTTCAACCCAAAAATAACATTATCCTACCTAGAACACAACCAAAACAAGCTACAAAGGGTAAGGAAAAAGACACCATGGACATGGAAAACACTTAACAAATGAAATAATCAACATCAAAAGGAATATTGGAGAATGTACCTCGAATTATAGGCCATACAAACCTTTCTTCAAAATTCTTATTCCTCCTAAATCTATTTAACCCCCCCGTACAAACCTAAATCATGATTTAGAAGGGGTGACCATGGATACTTTTTGCAATTACCATCAAGCTAATAATTAAAACAAAAATCCCTCATCTATGGACACATTCTAGGAATATGGTAGCAAATAGGTTTCTATATGGATGTATACAAATAGAAGAACCTAGTGAGCCAATATAAGGCAAATGAAGAAATTGAGGAACAACCTAGTGAATCATCCATGGTTTTGTGGGATATGTTTCCTAGTTTTAATATGGATGAAGATGAAGAATTGCTTGAGGAAGGATTACCTATTCAAAGTGATTATCATACTAGCAGTAAAGGACTCATGCAACAAAAAAACCCAACTAACTCTCAAAATATTAACACTAAAAAGAGTTGGATTGTGTCACCTGCTACCAAGACTTCCTCAAACATTCCTAGTACTAGTAAACCTTCTACAAGTAATCAAGAGTCCAGGAACAACCTAGTGAATCATCCATGGTTTTGTGGGATATGTTTCCTAGTTTTAATATGGATGAAGATGAAGAATTGCTTGAGGAAGGATTACCTATTCAAAGTGATTATCATACTAGCAGTAAAGGACTCATGCAACAAAAAAACCCAACTAACTCTCAAAATATTAACACTAAAAAGAGTTGGATTGTGTCACCTGCTACCAAGACTTCCTCAAACATTCCTAGTACTAGTAAACCTTCTACAAGTAATCAAGAGTCCATTGAGTACAATGTCATTAAATATTTGAAGAAAATCAAGGCTTAACATATCTATCATCAACGTTTTTAAAATATCACAACAATATAAGTTATTGTTGAATGCTTTAAAGAACTCTGATGTACAGCCAATACATGTTACCAAGAGTGTTAGTAAAGCAACAAATAACATGATTAATGTTGTCCTTTTAGGTAAAATGTCAAAATCCCAAACTCCTCTATTTCTATTGATCTTTGAAATATTCAAGCAAAATGTTCATAAGTGTTTGGTAGATTCAAGATAATATTCCAACATTATGCCCTATTCTATTTGTTGAAATATAAATGCAATTCCAATAAAATGTTCAACACATATAATTCATCTCGATAGATTTGTGAACTTAAATATGTCTAAATACAAGTAGCATCAAACCCAAAAGTTCATCAAATAATTTCCATTATCATAGTATACATCCATGAAGCATATGAATTATTTCTTAGTAGGGATTGGTCACAAAAGTTACAAGGATACTTTACATCATACTAGTCACATTTATGGCTTCCTAATATTATTAGAATTGACTGTGAGAAGTACACGAATCACACCATCATCCTCTAAGTTTCTAATCCTACAAAACTATGTTTTAGATTCC
>SNQJ01S0142737.1:0-24592 GCA_010110895.2 Picea sitchensis
TCTACTTGTAGACTATAAACATGAATGAAAATGAGTTATCTTATTGATGAACTATGAGATGAATATGATTACCATATCTTTATTGTAATTTATAATTCTAACCAAACAATAACAATTGCATGTGATCTATGTGCTCATCTTTGACACGACCATATGGAGGTGAAGTCATGAAGTGGTCACAAGAGACAATTTCCTTCATACCTGCAACAACAATAATGAATGAAGAGAGAGCAGACTTTTCACATTTTTTATCAGTTGTGGTTGTCGAGCATCACACTTCCACTCTCACAAGCTCTCTGGAAGAGATATCAGACGTTTTGCAAGTATTCTATCATATTGAATCTATATGTATGTGTATCTATATTTATGTGTAATTTCTCTCCCTAGCTATTCAAAATATTATGTCTTCAAAGCCCTCATGGAATTTGTTGGAATTTTAAATTTTCTAGTTACACAATTATAATTACTTAATCCAATAGCAATTGTAGTAGGATCACTAAAAGATATATAATCATAGATACAATAGAACACAAAGATTATCCTGGGAAACCCTCGTGGGGGAGAAAACCTAGCAACCAAAATCCTCAATATAGATTCCTTCAACCAATACAATGATGCACTATATCTCTCCAAGAAATACCAAGACCAAAACACCAAAAGAACCAGTCTCCAAGACTTGTGCGCTAGACCTTCTTATGTGCTCCAAGATGCACAAGAGAAGTGTGTGTCCAAATGAGAGGAACCTATCCTCTATTTATACACAACAGTGTCTCTTGAAGAGACATGACTCTTGACCTAACTAACCCATTATAAGTAAAATACCAATAATATAATAATTTATGTTGAGCGGACTTGTACAATATAATTATAATAACCTTTTAAAGGTTTGAATAAAACAAATATACAAGAATATATTTCGTAGTTACACCAAAAATATTAACACTCCCTCTTAACTAGGAAGGTATTATTTCGATGCACTGACTCCAAGTTTGATACCATATGAGCTCACATCCATTGCTTGTTGAACATGTGAATATATACATTTGATATCCATAGTGCAACATGATTTCACCCCATGCAACCCAGGTCTATGGGTAGCTCTCAATTGCTACAACATGTCCCCAGGACATCCACTCCCTGCGATGCATCAGTACCTGATAATGTGCACTCATGTCTCAGTCCCAACCCTTTTTCATCTTGGATGAGACCCACCAGACTCAGTGCCAACCCTTTTTCATGCTAGATGATATTTTTCCATACTCAATGCCAGCCCTTTTTCATGTCGGATGAGTTCCACCTATCACTCCCTCTGAAGAGGGACCACACCAAGCTTGTCCTTGAAGTACTCAAACTTCGTCCTTGATAGCGGCTTGGTGAACACATCCGCAACCTGATCCTCGGTAGTCATGAACTGGAGCCTCACTACTCCCCTCTTTACCATATCCCTGATATAGTATTATCTTATCTCAATATGCTTCTACCTATCATGGAACGCCAGATTCTCTGAAAATTTCATGAAACTCTGGTTGTCACACCAAATGCAGGTTGCCCCAAATCCGAGACCAGATCACCCAGACATCATCTTCTAAAGCCATATGGCTTCTCTGCTCGCTGCAACTATTGGCACACACTCAGCTTCAATTGTATTGAGTGCCACACATGACTGAAACAATATCTGGAAGTGCTCTTATGGTCAGGAATATTGTCATCCCAATCTGAATCTGAGTATCCATACAATCCAAACTCATGGTCAGATCTATACCAAAGACCATGATCTAGAGTACCCTTAAGGTACCTCAACACATGTTTTGTTGCAACCAAATGAACCTGTCTAGGCTACTCCAAATGTTGACTCGGGGTTTTCATAGCAAAACATATATCTAGTCTTGTGTTCATCAAATACATCAACGAGCCTATTGTATGCATGTATAAGGTAGAATCCACAATCTCTGAAGTTGTATCCAACAACAACTTAAGATTTGATACCATCAGGGTAACCATGGCCTTACAGTCCAACATCTCAAACCTCTTCAATATTTCCACAGCATACTTTCCTTGATTTAGGAAAATCCCATCTAATCTCTGCCAAACATCTAGTCCCAAGAAGTAGTGCATCATTCCTAAATCTTTCATCTCGAATTCTACAACAAATTTTCTCTTACATTCAGTGATGATATTTTTGCACCTGTTAGAAATAGGTCATCTATATACAGTAGTAGATTCACCGGTTCACCATCCTCAACCTTAAAGTAAAGGTTAGGATATGCATTACTCTTGGTAAAACCCAAGCTCATCATAAAATTGTCAATCCTACCATACCATGCTCTGAGTGCCTACTTCAATCCATATAAATTATTCTTTAATCTGCACACATGAGTCTCCCTGTCATGTGTCTCAAATCCAAGTGGTTGCTCCATACAAACTTCCTATTTTATTTCACCATTCAAGATGGTTGTCTTTACATCCATCTGGTGCACCTTACATTTCATCATAACGGCCAATGAAAGTATACTCCTAATCAAGGTATATGTTGCTATGAGAGAAAAAAAAACTTCATAGTCAATCCCTTTATTCTAAGAGAAACCTCGAGCCACAAATCTTGCCTTATATTTTTCAATACTGCCATCAGCTGCGTGTTTCTTCTTGTAGATCCATTTCAAACTCACCATATATTTGTCCTTTGTTCTGGGAACCACATCCCAGAAATCATTTTGCATAATGGACCGGTATTCCTCTACCATGGCATCTTTCCATACTTGATTTTATGTAGCCTCTTCATAACTGGAAGGTTATGCATCCATTATGTCACACAAGCATGCCACATAGATCGAATACGGCTTCGGCTTCTTACTTTCCCTGAAATATTTCTCTGGGGCACCAATTCTTTCTCCATCTCTGATAAGATCTTGTGCCCAAGCTGGTCTTCTCTTGTGAGAAGGTATCTTGGTTGGTTTCTGAGGTTCTACCATGGCATGATCCTTTGGAATGACTTCCTCTGGTTCAACTACCTCTAGAACTTTAGGAACTTCATTCTCTTCTTCATGTGCCTCTTCTACACAAATCTATTTGGATTTACTGAAAATTGCATTCTCATCAAAAGTTATATATCGGTTGATCTCCACTTTTCGGTAACCGGGAATGTATATCTTGTAAGCCTTTGATGTCTCACTATAACCAACAAATACGCCCTTCAATTCGGAAGGGTCCAACTTTGTCCTCTTTTCCTTGGGGACGTGAATAAATATAGGGCAGCCAAATATTCTGAAATGGTTGAATTCTGGCTTCTCTCCTGAAAACATTTCCTTGGGTGTATTGTTTTCAAGCACCTAGTGGAGACTTTAATTCTACACGTACATTGTCGTCTACTTTGCTTCTTCCCATAGATGCATAGGAATATCTTGATCATGGATCATGGCCTTTACAGCTTCCATGATTGTTCGATTCTTCCTTTCATCTATTCCATTCTTTCGAGGCTTATAGGGAGTAGAAAGCTCCCTCTTCATCCCAACTTCTTTGGAATACTCCTTGAATTATTCTGAGATGAATTCACCTCCAATGTCTATTAGCAAGGTATTTATCTTTCGCTCTGTCAAGTTTTCTACCAGAGCCTTGAACTCTTTGAATTTTCCAAAAACTTCATTCTTTGCTTTTAACAAATAAATCCAAGTTTTACGTGAGTAATCATCAATGAAAGATACATAATATACATACCCACTTAGTGAAGCTACCGACATTGGTCCACATACGTTTGAATGCACGATGTCCAAAACTCCTCTGGCTCTATTATCGTTGTTGGGAAAGGAGTGATTCACGTTCTTGCCTTGTGCACATCCTTTGCACACACCATCTAGTTCTTCTTGGATCGTTGGAAGACCTGTCACCATTTTTCTCGCAACTGGAAGAGCTTTGTAGTGTAGATGAGCAAATATCCTATGCCATAGTTCACTAGCATTCACAATATCATGAACCATTGCGGAGTTTGAATGTCCTTTTAATTTGTATAGTCCTACTTCTTCAACTCCAATCACTACTACATCATCAAGGATCTTCCCTCTAGGCCACATAAGAACTTGACCATCAATAAATGCTACTCTAAATCCTTTCTTGTCCAATGTTGAAATTGAGAGAAGATTCTTTTTAAAACCTGGAACATAGAGAACTTCCTTCATCTTCATTGGCTTAGCTTATTTTAACTTGTAGGAAGATTCTCCAACACCTTTGATTGGATACTGATAGTCAACACCCAATTTCACCTTATGAGGTGAATCTTTATGAATAAGTTTAGATAAGGAGTCTTCATATCCTTTCATGTGCTTGGAAGCACCACTGTCTAACAACCAAGTGTTACTTCCATGAGTAACAATACCTGTGAGGGATGAGATAAGAACATAATCATCATCACTTGATTCATCTTGCTTTGTAACCTTCTTGGGAGGCTCATCATCTTCAGTTGTGTGAGCTTGATGCCTCTTACTTCNCAACCAAGTGTTACTTCCATGAGTAACAATACCTGTGAGGGATGAGATAAGAACATAATCATCATCACTTGATTCATCTTGCTTTGTAACCTTCTTGGGAGGCTCATCATCTTCAGTTGTGTGAGCTTGATGCCTCTTACTTCCCTTATTATTCTTAATTTCCATAGTGAGGAGGCAATCCCTAACAAAGTGTCCCAATTACTGACAGCAATAACATCTGATATTTGTGTTGTCTCTTTTACCCATCTTAAACTTCTTAGGTAAAGAATGCTCCTTATTGTTCTTTCCTTTCCTGGTGTGGGAGGCCAGGGCTTGATCTTCATCTGCCATATTTTCTTCTCTTACAGGTGTCCTAGCTTCTTCCTGGTTACAATCTTCCCAAAGCCTATTGAACTTGGGAAGCTTTTTTCTTGAACAAATTCCTTGGATGAATGAATCTCATGACCTTGGGAGGCCATTCAAGGTAGTCATCACCATCTCTTCTCCTTCTACTAAGTCACCAATGGCTTGTCTATGCTCCTTGATTTGATTCACTCTTGAGAAGTAGGAGTGAATGGTTTTTCAGTTATGCATTTTCACATTCTTCAACTGTGATCTCAAAGTCATTCTTCAATTTATGTTGCTTCCCTCAAACAGGAGAGTTAAGGTGTCCATCATTTGCTTTGAAGAAGATAATGATGTTATATGATGGAGAAGGTGGTCCTTAATGGAGTCTGCAATAATCATTTTTTCTCTCACCATGTTCTTCTTATATTTTGTCTTAGATTCATCTCCTTGAGTTTCTTGAACCTCTTCTATAATTAACTTACCCAGTTCATGTTCTTCAAGAAGGAGGGTTACTCTATACTTCCAGGCCCTAAAGTTATCATCTCCATCTAGCTTCTCATCGATCTTTGTTCTGGTAGTCATCATGCCTTCTGATGGTCTCGGTTTGTCCAGCAATTGTCTCTAGATTGAAAATTGCTCCCTTTTAGGCTTCTATATCTGCAACTGGCTTCTATTCAAGCATGCTCTGATACCATGTTGGAATTTTAAATTTTCTAGTTACACAATTACAATTACTTAATCCAATAGCAACTGTAGTAGGATCAATGAAATATAGACAATCATAGATACAATAGAACACAGATATTATCCTGGGAAACCCTCGTGGGGGAGAAAATACAACAACCAAAATCCTCGATATAGATTCATTCAACCAGTACAATGATGCGCTATAGCTCTCCAAGAAAGACCAAGACCAAAATACTAAAACAACTAGTCTCCAAGACTTGTGTGCTAGACATTCTTATGAGCTCCAAGATGCACAAGAGAAGTGTGAGAGTCTGTGTCCAAATGAGAGGAACCTATCCTCTATTTATACACAAAAGTGTCGCTTGAAGAGACTCTTGACCTAACTAACCCATAATAAGTAAAATACCAATAATATTGTAGGACAAACCTTTCATAATAATCTCCTTGACACTCTTGCACATTTTTCAACTAGCTTTGTGGTGAATTCGATATCTCTTAATTCGTTTTTTTGTGTAAGCTAGTGTTTTATATTACCTTCTATAAGCCAAGATCAAAATACATATCAAGAGTCCTGATGCTAGAGCTGGAATATCTGTGAAAGGTAACATTGCCTCTATGCACCTTTCCCCTTTTATGAGGCATATCGCATGGAAAGAGTAAACTCAACACACAGTCAATTATCGGCCAGAAGAAGCTTGAGACTGGAAGCCAAAAAACAAAAATGGAATGAAAACTCTTGCTTTGTTCGGAACTTGTTTGTGACTGTTGTGCAGAGAACCTACGAGTTTTGAGAGTACCTGTCGCTTTGTCCTGTGCAATAAGTGTAACTGTAACTACATCGTAAAGGTCATTCATAGGATAAATGCCAAGCTTTGCAAATCTAGCCTCCCTTGTACCTTGAGATATTAAGTTTAGCATGAGACATTCGACCTGATTGTAGAAACTTGCATCAACTATCTACCTCGGAAGGTACGCAAAGTGCCTGGTGGCTACATTGAGGGCCATTTGGCATTCTAACATCGGTATCATTGTGACATCCCATCCGAGGGTGAGATATCATAAGTCTAAATGAATGAATAATACTTGTAGGTTTTAAATTTTTCATAATGTTATGAATGATTTAAGTGGTAAAAATAGCTACTACAAATTTCTGACAAATCATGGTGGAAATCCCAATAGAATACACAACATGCAGATAGATAAATTAATTGGTGACTGAAAAGAGGTGAAAATAAAGTAAAGGATAAGTATTCTCATATCCTCTGTATTTAAGCGGTAACTATGAATTAAAGTTGGATATCCTATTAATGTTGCAGGGATGTGCATGTTTTCTCAATGGTTATACTATATTCCTTTAATTCTGCCTAATTGTGTATTTAAGAAAATAAGGAATTTTCTGGCTTGTACACGTAAATGCCTGATCCCCGTGGTGGCTCAAGTTAAAATAAATGAACTGTGAATTTTTTGACATTGGGCATAGCCTCACGTGTGCATCCCGACACTCCCAGTCGTTCTGAAGGAAGGATTTTTTTAAGCTCAAGAGAGGTAGTGCATGTATGCACTGAGTCTCTGTGAGGTGGACAGAGACCGAGAACCCCCTTAAGTTCTAGAGTTGATAAATGAGCACAAGGGGTGCGCGGAAGATTTCTCTAAGTGCTAAGTTCAGGAGAAATAGCGCAAAATACCTAAGTACTTAAGGAGATGACAAAGCTCAGGAAGGATAGAGAGATTCAAGCCCCGAAGGGAGAGATCTTTTTGTTTGGAAGAAAAATGGATGAGATTAGTTCAGGAGGATCCAAAGTTCTTCACGATCGTCGGATCTGGAGAAGGAACACGGGCGTTAACCCTTAGAGCCCTTCGGACTTCGTGGGTCCGGCGAATTGAGAATATTTGTTGCACAGGAGGTGAATCCCCCAAAGTCCCGAAGTTAATCTAGGTCATATATCTAAGGATGTTCGGGAACTATCTCAACCGTCGGATCTACGATATCATCATCCCAACATTGACCACTTTGGGAGGACAGAGGTTTGGTGACACCAAAACCCCCGAAGTCTCGAAGTCTCAAAGTTAATGTGGACTGTGGATCTAAGTATCCTTTGGGATCTCTCACGACCGTTCGATCATGGGGACGCGTGTATTACGTTGTGATCATGTGGGGGCCCATGTGTCGAGTGACGACGTTGCCAGGTGTCCCTCTCGGAGTGGCACACACTGGGACCCAAGGGACCCTTGAATGGAAGTTACGAACCATAGATCTCTGGGGTCACGTAGATACCCTCGAACCATCAGATTGAGGTTGTGGTCAGCCTGGCGTTGACCAAATCTAGGAGAAAAGAGGAGTTTTCATCACGTGTGGAGTTTTCATCTGGGACGTCCAAGCTAAAGGGACATGTGTCGTCAAATCCTTCACTCTGGAGAGAAGTCACTCCGGGAGAATCGAAGTGTGAAGGCATGAGGATTTTTGAAGGCCAGAGTCTCAAATTCATCCCAGCCATCCGTTGGAAAGGAACGCATGGCAGAAGATCTGTCATTTCGGAGAAAAGTCACTCTGGGAGAAAAGGGAGTGTGTTGAACAAGAACTCTCGAAGACTGGAGAGCCAAAGCTCATCTAAGTCGTCCATTAGCTAAAGACAGGTGTCAGAAGATCTTCCATTTCAGAAGATAGCCACTTCGGAGGAAAGTGGGGTCGCGTGAGTTGAGAACTCTCGAAGCTCGAACTGCCAAAGTAAATCGTGACCATCGATCTGAGAGGGACACGCGTTAGTAGATCGTGGAGTCCAGAAGTGCGAACTCTGGAGGAAAGGAAGTGGAGAGTTGACCATAAGTCGTCCGAAGCTCCAAAGGTAAGGAATCATCTTAGCCATCCGTTGTTGGAACACGTGGAGAGTGGAGATTTACTCCGGGGGAAAGTCACTCTGGAAGAATTGAAGAGTAAATGTACGAGAACTTCCGAAGGCTGGAACGTCGGAGTTCATCAGAACCGTCCATTGGAATAGGATGTATGGCGTGAGATATGTTACTTCGGAGAATTGGTACTCTGGAAGAAAGAACATGGAGGAGCGTTGACAGCAAGTGTTATTCCGGGAAAACATG
Organism: Picea sitchensis; assembly: GCA_010110895.2. Taxonomy (NCBI): domain Eukaryota; kingdom Viridiplantae; phylum Streptophyta; class Pinopsida; order Pinales; family Pinaceae; genus Picea; species Picea sitchensis. The sequence goes on from SNQJ01S0142737.1 coordinate 8,586, forward strand.
TGTCCCTCGATCTGTAACTCAGGGTACAGAGCACTTCAAAGGAAAGAGGTGTTTGGAGTGTTCGAAACTCCCGAAAGCCAAAGTCCCAAAGTAAATCTCGGTCATTGGTTGTGAAAGAAGTGTGGATCGTAGATCTGGTCCATGTGTGTTCGCGAGCTCTGAGTTCGGCAGATTCGGAGTCAGGTGTGTCAATAACACCGGAGCTTGAAGCTCCGAAGCGCCCTTTGAGTTGGCTCCTGTGCACAGCCCGAGGTCATATGAAGGAAGGGGCATAGCATGGAAAGCTAGCACCTACTATTCAAATCCTTCAAAGGGGACAGAAAAGAGCCCACCGGTTTGTAAGAACTTGCACTTTGGTGAAAGGGGAACCTAGAGAGAGTTAAGGGAAACGAAACTTTGATACCCCACCCCTTAAAAGAGCACCTAGGGGTCGAGTGTGTTACAAATTGGTATCAGAGAATGGAAACAACACTTGACCTATTTGGTCTCATGCACGAGTCGTATGAAAATATTTCTGGAGGACTTTAAGGGGTAACACCCTATCTTACCACATTTCTAAGAGTCTTAGAAAACCTCTATTGAAGAGAGGAATGAGATCCTTTACTGTTGATGGATGTTTTGGAAATTGGCACTGTATGTTGCTAATGTTCCCAAATAAAGAAGTTGACTTTACTGTGCAATTGTACGTGTTGTTGTACAGTCATAAGATTTGGTTACCAAGGCTAAGATGAGCATGTGGAGAATATTACTGCCAAACATAAATCATCTGCATAAGTTCCTTGAGTAGAAGGATGCAGATTTAAAATACAGTTGGGATTTTAACCAACAAGATTGAATCATGCTAAGTCTGTGACAAATGAAGCCTAGCATTTCTTTGAGAAAAGATAGTCGATCCTACAGGAGTGGGATTATGTTGATGGACACTAATTGCAAGACTTGGATGTGAATGGATGGAAAGGATCTATAGCAGTAATAACTATTGCTTTAATGAAGGGTTAAACCTTGTATATGTGTATAATCCCACACGATCAAACGAATGAGTCTGGTGACCATTCCCTGAAAAGGGAGAGCATGCACATCTCTCGGGTTTCAAAGTGGCCTGAGAAACCAATTTTGTTTATGGGTACAAGAATTGTTGGACAGGGTTTTACTAATCAAGCTCATAAACGAAGCTATAGAAATATAGAGTGATTGAGTGAGAAATCACAGCAGCCTCCCTTGCTTGGTGGATAGGAAACTAATCTTCCAGAGTTCTTGTGGGAGGAAGAGAGTGGCCTCCGTCCCTGGTTGTGCTGAACAGAAGGAAGAATTCTAGGTTTAATGGTTAAGACCGATCTTGACCTAAAGATACTCTGGATTTCTTAACTAGGATACTTAGTAAGTAATATAATTCAAAATTGCATTTGGGATTTAAGGGAATATTCCAAATGGTATTATACATTAAATTATTAAAATTAAGATAAAATGGTTGACTAAATGTTGATCCTCAATGTGGTAAAGGATGTGTTGGGGAACTTCTAGAAGCCCACTGGGTCAGATTGACATCCAATGGTGGATGGTATCCATATAGATATAGTTGGAAGCTAAATTGGTTGATTTTCTTACCTTGGGCATGGTTATAATTTCCCAGATTGTATTTATAAGTTGGGTAATGTTCCATGGAGGTTGAGGCAAGAGTGTTTTCTTGCTAGTTGTTATCGTATAGAAAGGGAACATAGTTATGACTATGTCTGATTCAAATTCCATGTGGATGTCGTGTGAATGACTACAAGCTTACAACTGAGAGGGAAGCTCAATGTTGTGTGTCCATATGAGGCTTGCCATAAGAATGGAAGCATTATCCTTGAAGGAGGATATAGAAGTTTGATAGGTCCATGTGTAAATGATGCACATGCATGATGTAAGGATATATGTATACTAAAGGCACAGTATGGTTGCCTTGATGAGTGATATGTAAGGAAAGAATTGCACTTGCCAAGATTAAGTGAATACCATGGATGCATGATTGACTCCATTCTGAAGAGTCATGGAATTTTTGTTTTGAATGATAGCTTAAGGGGGATGCGCTCCATTCCCTCGGGAAAGACTAGTATAAATAAATGAAAGAGTAAATGAGAAAGGATGGTATGTTGTCAGGATAAGAGGCAAATGATTATGCCTTGAGAATTACATGAGAATGATTTTAAACAATCATGAGTTGACTAATTTTAAAGTAGATATGTATGTAGGTTGTGAAATATACCCATGGCAGCTACACACCGAATTTTGATTATGCATATGGTTAAGTACATCATGGATGTAAGCTAACAAAACCAGAATATGTATGGATACATAATTTGGGTGCATGACAAAGATGCATGTTTATATTCCTTATGAAATATTTGGTAAACAGCTAAAGCTAACTCAAGGTTGAGGCCATCACAGATAATGATGGACATGCAATAAGAAAGTTGCATGTTGAGGGAGTTCCTTGTGGAAGAACTATGTGAAAACTCTGTCAGGAGGACAGAGTCACAACCTTAATAATTGTTGAGAATTAAGTAGTGAGCTACAAGCTTATATATATATATATATATATATATAAGAATCATGGATTACATTTTGAAAGCATCATGTAATAAATAGAAGACTAATGAATGAATAAATGAGTATGTTTGATTGAATAGGCTTGTTTGAAGCCATGTTAAGAAAAGGCAGTGAGGCCTTTAGAGATAACTCGGTTGGGCTGAAAAGTCCCAGGCGGTGTAGAAAGAATTGGAAGAAGGGGAGAGCCCTCAATTATTTTCTTGTTGAGTATTATGTTTTCTTTGGGATGAGAGAGATGGTATGCGGATGAAAGTGAATGTTTTGGCACCATAGTGATGATGGTTGTATTGTTGTAGAAACAATCGAGATTTGTTTGTGTTGCACTCATGAAAACATTAAAGATAATGTGATGAAGTGCATAAAGATGTGCTAGGACATGTTTGAAAATATTTTGTTGTCTTAACGTTATGCATGAAATTTTTGAAAGGCAGTTGTATGAAGTAGAGTATGATTTAGGAAGAAAACCCTGATCAATCAAGAACCTGACAGAGGAGATGAATGTGAGCCGTTAATTGGAGGGAAGACCGATCGCAGTCGTCAAATCGACTTCAATATCTACTGGAGTTAAAGGATCAAACACCAGTAATTTGATTAGATAGACGGTAGAGGATCATTGTGGGACGCAAAGGAGAAATTAACAGACCTACTAGTTCACGGCCTGCAATCAACCCGCACCATTGATCTCGTCGAGGTGGATGATCAATGACCACGATTAAAAAAGTTGGGTGAGCACTTTTCAGATTGTGAAGATTGAACTCTCCGATAAAGAGCGAGCATATTGGGGTTCCACAATCGCGGTGAACCGTCGATCTGTGAATGATCCGTGGTCGAACCTGTAAGGAACTCACGCGTTAATGTCGTGTAAAACTCGTATTGTGATTGGGTTATATGGTTGAATTTAGAAAATCGAAGCTTTGTTCTCCATCTAAATTCTTTGTCAAACACTTATGTGTTGGAATTATTATTATCTGGAAATCGTGTGGTTTCAAATCAATCAAGGGCTAAGATCGACGGCATGTGATCATTGCGGAGATTGCATATGCACATGTGTTAACGTCGAGACCTTTACCCATAATTTAAATTCAATATAAAGTTGTTTGGAGTTTGGGATCTGATCGTAGATTGGACGACCTGTATTCATTGCAAAGATAGGGAGGAGAGTTAAACCATGAGTTAGTTGAGGTTTTGCAATCCCTTGCAGTTGTTGGATCTCGAGGAAGATGGATCTACAATGTTGATTTGCAGACAAGGGATTTAGATAGGATCATAGCGCCTGGACACGGGAGCTGAAAGGATAGCGCGTGAAAATAATAGAACCGAGGTCACAGCGCTCGGTTGCATGGAGAGAAAATGAAGTTCCTCCAGGTCAGTCAAGGAAGATAGAGTTTAGCACTTTGCGTTAGACTGTGGTCGCGGGGATTGGTTCTATGGGAGTAAAGGTGCTCATAGCTAGCACATTGCATGGAATTGCTTCGAGGAAATGCATGTTTGCATGGAGGGAAGACAATGGACCTTCCATTGAGGAAGGAGGACCTTCTGAAAATTGTACTTACATTGTATGGATGTCAAAGGAAAGCAAATTTGGGTGGCCATGAGTGTGGGCACCTTGGTTACTAACGAGGAAAGAATTCTTGGGTGCATTCAAGAGAAACTTATAGTTTCATATGTGTCAACCTGGGATTATGACCAACCTGTAGCAGGAAGCACATTCCGGCTACAATAATGAACAAGAATGAATAAGCATTGTGGTGAAGAGCTTGGCTAAGCTCCAACACACCATGGAAGAGTGCTTGTCATAAAGTGTGGCAAACTTGAAATCAATGCAAGGGTTCATTGGGTATGAATGTGGCCACGAATGTTGGCACATTCATTAAAGTGAATTGATACCTGAATTACATTTTGAAAGGTTTGATAGGATGAAATGATGCATAGGTAAGGGATGATTTTTTTGTCCTCCCATGTTTATATATATGTGGTGCAATTGTTAGAATGCACAAGTTAAGAAAGGTTGTGATGACATTTTAAATGTGGTGAGAATATATATATATATATATACATGAGAAACTAACAATTTGTTTGGTTGTGTAAAGAATGAATTGCAGAAAGAAAGAGTCTTGGATATGGAAATATTGTAAGCCCATAAGGAAAATTGATTGCCTACTGAGCTAAAATGCCATGGGGAGGGAAGTCCCATGCTTGTGAATCTGGTTCTGTGTAGAACAAATCTGAAAATAAATGAAGAAATTGGAAAATATGTGGGTGATAGATTTGCAATAAAATTCTAAAATTTAGAATTGTGATGATGTCTCATGAATTTTGTATACCTGTGATACAGGTGAGCAGAAAAGATCTATCCAGAAAGGATGGATGCGGGCTATCCAGCTGAAAAGCATGAAGGAGGCCATTGTTGGGCCATGAGAACCTCGTGGTAATCCATGATCGCCTGGAATATGTTGTGTTGAGGTAACACAAGCCGGAGGGATGCCTCGATAGAGAAAGTCTAAGGGACGCCTCGACTATAAGGCTCGATAAAGTCTCTGGGATTCTTCATGTGCAAGAAAACCTTGGCAAGGCAAGATGGATCACTCGAGGAACTATATAACAGAGAAGGGGATGCCTGAGCCTGGGCCTGGAGGGTGAGTGACCGCAAGGAAGAGGAGACTCTAATAGTTCTTGTAAACTATTGATTGGGATCATGCACACAATGGGTATGTCAAGGAAAAACAATGACCCTGGATAACAAGAAATCCATGTGGACACAAATCCACAAACTGTGCAGATAACTATTGTGCTAGATTATGAAATTTTCCTAGAAATTTTATGCAACAGTAAAAAAAATTCACATGAGACTATGATTAATGTGTTTGTTTTCCAAGAATTATTGAAGGCAAGTGGTGAAGATTAAGAGTCTGAAAAAGGACCTGACCGAGAAAGAAGGTCAAGACTTTTGAAGTGGTTGAATGAGAAAGGCATGGCAGGTGTTACTGAGAAAGAACACCAAGTATGGTGTTCCTTTTAAGGGGGAGGGGATTGTAACACCCCTGTTTCCCCCAACTTGTAATTAATCATTAATTAGTATTACCATGTTGTGGCATGGGAACAGTGTAAATGTATTATTGTTTGAATTGTCAATAACTGATTGTGGGGGTGAAGCCTTGAAAGTACTAGCCATGATATAACTAGAGGAAAGAATGTGAAAACTATAAGAGATCAGTTAATAAGAAATGGATTGGTGGTTGAACCATCAACTACCCCATGAATGGAAGCATGGTCTAGTTGTAGAAGGTCGGCCTGAAGTACCACAGGGTCCTGTAGACCCAAACTGACCCAAGTTTCCTTCTGACAGAAGGAATAGGATAGGAGGGATGTGTGTGCAAGGCACACTAGAGAATAAAAAGAAGAGTGGAGAATGTGAGGAACTCACCAGCAGAGAAAGAGTCGAAACCCACGAGCTTGATGTTGAGGAAGCATCTAATAAACCTCGTCGAGGTCATGATAGGGAGAGAAATATCTTAGAGTATGCAGAGAACGGGACCTGAGCAGAAGGCCGCGAGCTTGATGATGAGGAAGCATCTGATAAACCTTGTGGAAGATGTCAAAGAGAAAGGATCGTTGAGAATTGGCATAAATTCCTTGGTGATATCATGGCTTGGCATGGGGGTGGCTAGAGTGCTAATAATGAATGCCTATGAGCCTATGGTTGGGTGGAAAGGAAAACACCCATAGTCAGTTAGTTGGCTACATCCTATAATAGATAAGTATTCTCATATGATGTGTATTTAAGCGGTAACTGTGAATTAAAGTTGGATATCCTATGAATGTTGTAGGGATGTGCATGTTTTCTCAATGGTTATACCGTATCCCTTTAATTTTGCCTAATTGTGTATTTAAGAAAATAAGGAATTCTCTGGCTTGTACACGTAAATGCCTAAGCCCCGTGGTGGCTAAGGTTAAGATAAATGAACTGTGAATTTATTGACATTGGGCATAGCTTCGCATGTGCATGTCGACACTCCCAGTCATTCTAAAGGAAGGAGTATGTTAAGCTCAAGAGAGGTAGTGCATGTATGCACAGAGTCTTTGCAAGGCGGGAAGAGACCGATAACCCCCTTAAGTTCTAAAGTTGATAAATGAGCACAAGGAGTGCACGGAAGATTTCTCTAAGTGTTAAGTTCAGGAGAAATAACGCAAAATACCTAAGTACTTAAGGAGATGACAAAGCTCATGAAGGATAGCAAGATTCAAGCCATGAAATGAGAGATCCTTTCGTTTGGAAGACGAATGGATGAGCTTAGTTTGGGAGGAGCCAAAGTTCTTCACGATCGTCGGATCTGGAGAAGGAAAGCAGGCGCTAACCCTTAGAGCCCTTCGGACTTCGCGGGTCCGGCGAATTGAGCATATTCGCCGCAGGAGGTGAATTGATCTACAAACTTGGTGAAAATATTATTTCATCCAAATCTTCAAAAATAAGATCTTTTACTGACATGATTGCATGTGAATAAGAGCAATAGGGTTAATTAACAATGCCTCATTAATGAATACATTAACATGAAAGCATCAATTTATCAAAATTATTGTGCATGTTTATGCAAATAAAACTCTACTTAACCAAGTGAGAATGCATCAAGATCACACATACAACATTGACAACAATATGATAACGGAGTTCACCAGACCCCCTGGCTACGTCTCCGGATTCATGAATCCCATGAATTTGCTTTATTGATTCTGCTTCAAAAGGGCTACATAAACAAGCCTACAACCTGTTTCTCCTTTACAAAAACATTATCTAAATCAATAAGATTTCCACAAGATTTTTTCCTTTCTCCATCCTCTTGACCCCCAAGAAGGGTTTATATAACATCTCCATCTCAACCACATCAAGATTTTCATGGAGGTAATATCTTTCAAGATCCCCTAAAATTAGGATCTTGGCATATCTTAAGGGATTGGTTTGAGAATATATCTCAACCATCCATGAAGATCTCAACCATCCTTAGGACTCTCCTTGAGACTAGGGATTGAAAGCCAACATGGATTTTGCACCAAATAATCCATTTTAAATAATGAAAAATACATAATTATGAGAATCCTATCTCATGTATTAAACATTTTACAAATGTCATTTTGCCCCTAAATATCAACAAGCCATATCTATAGCATGTGAAGTCCAATTGACTTCATTCGAAATGCATCGGAAAGCTCAGTGTGAGCTCTTTGTTGACTGGACAATGTTGGCAGTATTTGAAGTCGATTGAAAATGTGTCAACTGTGAATATCCTCCTAGATCACACCTCCCCACGGAGAAAAACTTTTGGACCTCCAAAAGTATCAACTTTGACCTGCAATCCATCATCAATTGCATGCAAATGTCTTCATTCCCTGTGCTTCAGAATCGGAATGTAACTCAAGCACTTGCAACTGCTACCAAGCAAATGTTCTGAAAGGCACATTCTGTGTCTCCTTCACCTCTTGTTCTTCGGAGATGAAATGTCAAAGCCCACATCTGCTTAAATTTGCAACCTGTAACTAATGATACCTTCATAAGTTTCTTACTTGCCAAGAGTTTATGTCAAGTTTACAATGAATCGCCAAATGGTGTAGGCAAAGCGCCTCAATCAATTGTTTACAATGATGATTACAAAATGAAGCCACTAAAGGCTTAAGGCACAAAATAATGCCTCTCACTCTCCTCACTCAAGATTGGCTAAAAAGCCATTATAATACTTCATAATGATTTTACATCAAGAACATGCTTGCCATGATTTTATAAAACACTCATAAACAAGTTTTACAGAGATTGCCAAAATGGCTTAGGCTAAACGCCTTAATCAACTAAGAATACAAGGCTTTAGGGATAATCAAAATGCCTCTCACTCTTCCTAACTCAAGAGTGGCTACATAAACCTTTACAAAGTAATAACATATGTCAAGTGCCCCACTACAAAATATGTGCACTTATAGTGACCATACATTTCTTCACAATTTTAGTGGATGTTTGAAGCTGATCAAAGGACTTTATCAAACTCACCACAATTCTTTTGGTGATAGACATACCCCCAATAATGGGAATTAGTGAGAGATACCAGTATTGGAAAACTTTCTCTGAGAGTGAAACGGGAGACCAAGACATTGAAGGCTGGCTCGACACTTTTGATGATATGTGTGAATGAAACTGATACCTTGGACATGCTAACGGTTGCTTCTACATGCCCAATTGTATGTGCAACTTCCACCGGTCCCAATGCCTTCCAAAATTCCAAATCAGTATGCGTAGCATCCACTAAACGTGTTGCCCAAGACACCCACATCATTAATGATCCAATAGTTAGTAAAAGTGTTGAAGTCAACCAAAGGAAAGGGAATGCATTCAGCACTTTCCTATTGTAAATGTTGAAGACAACATTTAGGGTCCACCAAGCAACAAAGTAGATGCCAAACTTCAATCTCTAAGCAGTTGCTTGTGGAGAAGGATTTTCTGAAAGGACTTCTTCTTCGACATTAGTGTTAGAAACTAAATCTGAGGAACTAGCTTCATATGCCTTGGCCTGAACATTGAAGCCTATCCTTCTCAAGGGTGTCTGATATAAGCCAATCCCTACAAAAAGTGTGAGCTTTAGAGACTACCCATATATGGTTTTACTATTCAGTGCAGATGACAGTCGAATCAATCCACCCACAGGAGGAGACCTGGGCTTCCGATTTATTTTAGATAACACATTTATTTGCGAACAAGAATTTGGCAGTGAGATAGTTGTACGAACTGGTACACTGCCTTTACACAACGTACTTCCAAACATTGTATTGGTACTTGCAGACATTTCTGATACTTGCAGTGCAGCGATCGGCAGGAAACTCTCAAGACCTTAATCAAAACGTAGCTAAATTAGAGGAACCCCACAAGTGTGATCAGCTGGAATTTCAGGTTGTGATTGTGCACTCTAGCAAAGTCGACACAAGTAACAATGGTTCCATCCATAGCACCGAATTTGAAAGGGGACGTCAAATACACAGCAAGATCACAAGCAGCATATTGAGGATAAAACAATGCACCAATTACTTAGGCAATGTCCAATGGAATTGCAGCGGATCATCTTGTAGATCTATGGTCAGATCAAGCTCGCAAAATGAGATGGAGAGATTTTCCAAGCTGTGGATTCCGATATGCCAAAATAGCAATAAACATTGGGTTTTGAATCTGATCCACACACCATTCCTCCTGCATCTACGCTTAAAAAGCGATCTTTCCTCCCACAGTTCCTCCAAAACAGTTCTCACCAATGATCATGGGAGGGAAGATGCACACTCGTGAGCCACGGATCAGCCTCACACTCCAGGTATTGATTTCTGCACATAACGATTGTAAAATTGTTGCAAGTGGCAATAGATTCAACAAGCAGTAGATTGAACCCATGCCAAAGACAGTACAAGTGTGGCACCGATCCACTGAGAAAAAGCATCCAAAAACCTAACACGTGACGAAATATAGCGATCGTCGTGCTTAGAAAACACGATCCTTGGACCGATCTGATCACCATACGTAATGTGCATGGATTGTGGAAAATCCTGCTACCTATGGTTTTGCATGCCTCAAATGCACATGTGGCATAACGAGAAACAAAACATGACGCATTGCATGGTGTCGCCTCCGAGGTTACCCATATGCTTCATAACGCTGGGCAATAATTTCTCAATCGGTTATGATTCCAGAGAATAAGGCGCTGAAATATGTGAGTAGAATAATATTGCAAATGGCCATGCGATATCCAACATCCCTTTAAAATAGTGTGTACTTTGAACCTTAAGGCAACCAGTGGCACGATCTAAGCATTAGATATTTAATTGTTGGACCTCGACATGGTTGAGAGAAATGGATTTATCCATGTTCAACAGAAAGTATAGCTGCAGAAATTACTCCTGCTCTGAAATATGGTCATAGTCATTCTGAGCGTTGAGCTCTCAACAACCTACTCGTGCGCCTTTTTTTCATCCATGGATTCGACACTAATTTTTATCTCGGGCTCTCGCAGATCTGTGCTATCGGACTCTGTGGTGATCTCTCCTACTCGTATTTTACCAGAGTTTTTACCACTTCAATCAGACTGTAGAGTCTCTGTTCAGATCAGAAATGCCCCCAAACATGATACCATCATGATCCAGCAAATCGCATTGTTGAGACCAAGAATATTGCTCGCTCCAAATTGAGGTTGATCTTTGGTACTCAATTTTGCAAATATGCTACCCATTTCTGAGTAAACCATACTAATGCATTTTCCTTCCTCTATTGTGTCTCTTCAGGGACTGGTTCTGGAATACTAATAGAATGCTCCATCGTCTTTTTGGCAGTCTCCTTCTTGACAACTTTCTCTTTAGAGATGTGGACTTCGTCATTAGCCACTTCTTGGATTATGGGTGCTTGTTTAATGGTTTCATTTTCTACCTTCTTTTGCATGAATTCCTTTACAGGCTTCTTGCAAAGCTTAGGATGAAGCCTCTAGCATTTATCATTCCAGTTCCCACTCATATTACAATGAGTGCAGAAATTATTTCCCTTGTTCTTTAACGTTGAGTACTTCTTGCCATGTGGACTCCGAAGGTGATCTTCATGACTTATCTCTTTAAATTTTTTGCATAAATATTGTCTCTTCCAACACTTGGCTACACAGTGGTAAGGAGATCGACAAAAAGTACAAGGATACATGGTCCAAAAAAATTGATGATCATATTTCTTATAATCAAAGGATGATTTTGAATAATCATGTTTTTTATACCTTTGAGGAGATTTGGAATTTCTCCGGGATCCCTTGCTAGATGTATCACTTCCAGAAGGTGATGTGTCGCCTTTTTGTTGAATTGGCTTGAACTCTTTGCTTAAAGATTTATCATCTTCTACTACCTTTGAACATTCTCCTTCAACATACCCCAATCTTGCAAATCAAGGCCTCTCTACCACTTCTAGTGGTTGAGTGATGCCTTGGCCATTAATACCAAGATCTCCTCCTTTATAACCCATCTTGGTTAGGAGCTTTTTACCTATTCCAAACGTATGCTTCTCAAAAGATCCAAAAGCAGCATTATCATCATCAAGGGATGAAAATGAAACTGAAGAATTACCGACACTATTTACCTCAGTTACCAATTCTGGATTGGGTGTGGAAGATGGCTTCACCAAGCCTTCATCAGTCTGCAACTTTGCCAAAAACTCCTCCTTTTGTCCTACTTTGGACGACTCTGAAGATGAGACTTCTAAGAAACCACTTTGGTTTCCCGATGCATGAGAAGTATCTTCTAGTACTTGAAAAAATGTTCATACATCTGTATTATTACAGGAATCATAATTGATATACCTGCCATGGCCACAAGTTGGCTTGATCTTGGAGGTAATTTCTACCTCCTTTGTAGTGGAGAACTCTCCAATTTTCTCCTCCACCATCTTCTCTAACATGAGCCTCAATTTCTGCTTCTCATCCTCTATGGTTTGTAGAAGCCTTCGGAGCTCTACATTCTCTGTTCGAATGCATTCTTTTATTTCTTCCAACTCTTGAAGTCTCGCTCGCTTCGATCCTTTGCCCATGGTGATATTCACAATCTGCAACATTGGTCAAACCATCTCTGATACCACTTGATCTGAAAACTTGGTGAGAATCTTCTTACATCCAAATCTTCAAAAATAAGATCTTTTACTGACGTGATTGCATGTGAATAAGAGCAATAGGGTTAATTAACAATGCCTCATTAATGAATACATTAACATGAAAGCATCAAATTGTCAAAATTATTGTGCATGTTTATGAAAATAAAACTCTACTTAACCAAGTGAGAATGCATCAAGATCACACATACAATATTGATAACAATATGATAACGGAGTTCACCATACCCCCTGGCTATGTCTTTGAATTCATGAATACCATGAATCTGCTTCATTGATTCTGCTTCAAAAGGGTTACATAAACAAGCCTGCAACCTGTTTCTCCTTTACAACGACATTCTCTAAATCAATAAGCTCTCAATAAGCTTTCCACAAGATTTTTTCCTTTCTCCCTCCTCTTGACCCCCAAGAAGGGTTTATATAACATCTCCATCTCAACCACATCAAGATTTTCATGGAGATAATATATCTCAAGATCCCCTAAAATTAGGATCTTGGCATATCTCAAGGGATTGGTTTGAGAATATCTCTCAATCATCCATGAAGATCTCAACTTTCCTTAGGACTCTCCTTGCGACTAGGGATTGAAATCCAACATGGCTTTTGCACCAAATAATCCCTTTTAAATAATGAAAATACATAAATGTGTGAATCCTATCTCATGTATTAAACATTTTACAAATGTCATTTTGCCCCTAAATATCAACAAGCCATATCTCTAGCATGTGAAGTCCAATTGACTTCATTCGAAATGCATCGGAAAGCTCAGTGTGAGCTCTTTGTTGATTGGACAATGTTGGTAGTATTTGAAGCCGACTGAAAATGTGTTGACTATGAAGATCCTCCTAGATCATGAATCCCCCGAAGTCCCGAAGTTAATCTAGGTCGTATATCTGAGGATGCCCGGGAACTATCCCAACCATCGGATCTACGATATAGTCAGCACGATGTTGACCACTTCGGGAGGACAAAGGTTTGGTAACACCAAAATCTCCGAAGTCTCTAAGTCTTGAAGTTATTGTGGACCGTGGATCTAAGGATCCTTTGGGATCCCTCATGACCGTTCGATCGTGGGGAGGCATGTATTACGTCAAGATCATGTGGGGGTCCATGTGTCGAGTGACAGCATTGCCAAGTGTCCCTCTCGGAGTGGCACACACTAGGACCCAAGCGACCCTTGAATGGAAGTTACAAGTCGTAGATCTATGGGGTCACGCAGATACCCTCAAATGGTCAGATTGAGGCTGTGGTCAACCCAGCGCTGACCAACTCCGGGAGAAAAGAGGAGTTTGCATCGCAAAACTCTCGAAGAGCTGGGAGCCGAAGAAAATCTGAGCCGACCAAGCCAAAGGGAAATGTGTCATCAGATCCTGCACTCTGAGAGAATCGAAGTGTGAAGGCACGAGCATTTTCGAAGGTCGGAGTCTCGAATTCATCCCAGTCATCCATTGGAAAGGGATGCGTGGCTAGAGATCTGCCATTTCGGAGAAAAGTCACTCCGGGAGAAAAGGGAGTGTGTTGAACCAGAACTCTTGAAGGCCAAAGAGTCGGAGTTCATGTGAGTCATTCGTCAGCTGAGGACAGGTGTCAGCATATCTTCGATTTCGGAAGATAGCCACTTCGTAGGAAAGTGGGGTCGCGCGAGTTGAGAATTCTCGAAGCCCGAACTGTTGAAGTAAATTATGATTGTCAATCTGAGAGGGACACGCGTTAGTAGATAGTGGAGTTCGGAAGTGCAAACTCTGGACAAAAGGAAGTGGAGCATTGACCAGAAGTCATCTGAAGATCCAAAGGTAAGGAATCATCCTAGTTGTCCATTGTTGGAACACGTGGAGACTGGATATTTACTCCGAGGAAAAGTCACTCCGGAGGAATTGAAAAGTAAAGGCACGAGAACTCCCAAAGGCCAGAGCGTCAGAGTTCATCAGAACCGTCCATTGGAATAGGACGCGTGGTGTGAGATATATTACTTCAGAGGATTGGTACTCTGGAAGAAAGAATGCGGAGGAGCGTTGACTGCAATTCGTCGGAAGCACAGCAAAGGATGGATATCGACCGTCGATCAGGGAAAACACGTGGTGCTTGATCTGTAACTCCGGGTACGGAGCACTTCGGAGGAAAGAGGTGTTTGGAGCATTCGAAACTCACGAACGTCGAAGTTCTGAAGTAAATCTCAGTCATTGGTTGTGAAAGAAGTGTGGATCGTAGATCTGGTCTGTGTGTGTTCATGAGCTCGAAGTTTGGTGGATTCGGAGTCAGGTGTGTCGAGAACATCGAAGCCCGAATCGTCAAATCACCCTTCGAGTTGGTGCCTGGGCACAGCCCGAGGTCGTATGAAGGAAGGGACCTAGCATGGAAAGCTATCGCATGTTGTTCAAATGCTTCAAAGGGGATAGGAAAGAGCCTACGGGTTTGGAAGAACCTGCACTTTGGTGAAAGGGGAACCTAGAGAGTTAAGGGAAACAAAATTTTGATACCCCGCCCCTTAAAAGAGCACCTAGGGGTCGGGTTTGTTACATATGCGGTTAAAGAAAAGTGATCGAAGTTGTATAACAAGACCATGAAATGTATATTCATCGGTTATAGCATTGGTGTAAAAGGGTATAAAATTTGGGATCCCGTGGCTAAAATTCTTTTGTATAGCAAGAATGTTATTTTCAAAGAAATTAAGCTTTCTCCCATAATGGTGCAACCAAAAGTGGATGAGAAGAAGTTAGTGGTTCAACTACCACCCAAGATCAAGGAAGATGCACTAGAAAATGAACAAAATGGTTGCGATGGACTTGAGAGGAGGAGGTTTCAAAGAGTTCGGAAGAGGAGAAAGAAACTCCACCTCAAACTTTAAGGAGGTCCACTTGACAAAGAAGGGAAAACAGATAAATATAAAAGTATGGCTTCAACACCCTATTACTCCTCCTGTATCATTTGAGAAGCACTAGAAATTGAAAAACACCCCAATAATTTCAATCATGGAGATGGTTGCAAAGTCAACCAGTCATGGAAACTAGTTATACATTGCCTCGATCATTAATCATATATGTGCCTAATTATTTTCTTTATTTTTTTTTATTTTAATGTTATAATTTCTTTTGGTTATCCTTGATTGTTGACCCAAGTTTCCTTTGACTCTGTTTTTACTCTATTGTTACCTTTCTTTCCTTCTTAATCATTCATTTGATATTTTTACTATAATTTCTAATCTGCTCTAATTTTTATTACTACGCTATAGTTTTATTGTTCACATCTTTTAATTTCTTATGTCATCCTACTTAAAATATTTTTCCAAATCTTTATTCCCTCTTTCTCTATCTCCTTTTTCAACTTTAATCATTGTGTGTTTCATGTCCTCTCTACGACTCAGTAGGTTATTTATCCAATGATTACTTTACTATTTTATTTAATTTATTTTTACAACAACTCCTTTTTCAACAGCTATCTCATGACACTTAATCTTTAAACCTCCTACTCAACACACTATTTTCTTACATTTTAGCTTCTTTTGTCCCTAATGATGGGTCAAGTGTCCACTCAAAACGTCAGATGTTTCAAAACTTCTACACAATTTATTTCCAGAAAGTCCTACAATGAGATATAATATAGTCCTAATTTTATAAGTATATTTGTTTTATTTACTAGCATTGATGAGCCTATAATTATGAAAGAGGCAATGGAGATGGAAGATAAGGAGTCCTGCGGATTGGCCATGGATAAGAAAATGGTTGCACTTTGAAAGAATGATACATGGGACTTGGTACCATTTCTTGATGAA
>SNQJ01S0142738.1:7945-28199 GCA_010110895.2 Picea sitchensis
GGGAAGGGATCTAAACTCTCTCCTAGGTTTGTGGGACCTTTCGATATTGTGGAGAGAAAGGGGCCCGTGGCCTATAGACTAGCCTTGCATGATTCTTTGAGGTGCATGCACGATGTTTTTCATGTATCTGTTTTGAGACATTATATTAGTGATCCTACACATGTTATTAACATGAGTTCCTTGCAGGTATCGAACAAGGGGGCGCTCATGGCTGAGCCGACCCGCATCTTGGATCATCGCATTCGACAGCTACGGCGTCGAACGGTATAGCAAGTCAAGGTCCAGTGGGACATCTATAGTCCGCACTCGGTGACCTGGGAGGACGCATATGATATGCGCCAACAGTTTCCATTTTTGTTTGACAGATAGGCTTATGATACTGTGATACACTTTATTTGGGCATATATACTATGAAACTTCAGGACGAAGTTTAGACCAAGAGGGGGTGTATGTAACATCCCGCTCTCGCGCACTGAGCGAACTTATTCTTTGAGGACACTTTCTTGCAAGTGATCCGGATTATTATGTTATTAAAACTTTTTATTTTGATTATGAGGCGTTATGGATTGATGACATGTTGTTTTACTGCATTGACATAGACAAGTGTTATTGACTCGATTTATTGAGTGTGCAGGAGTTTGGACCTCGAGGATGCAGAGGCATCGATGGAACCCCTTGGACTCTGGATTGAGTCAGGGAGTGTACCATTGGGGTTTGATTGTTTTACTGTGATATTAGTGCATCTGATTAGATGATATGATATGGATATGTTCTGACATGATTTGTTGATGATGCAGGCTGACGATAGCTTGTCGACCAGACTCACATGTGGAGTAAAGGGGTCACGCACGACTACCAGAGATGTTGAGGGAGAGGTGTGGACAGCAGCCCTTCCACAACCTACTAGAACTCCCACTGTGGCTCGAACTGTAGGTTAACGTTTACCTAGTTCGAGAGGACCCACGATGTCGTGAGGGCAGACTGCGACAGTCGCTCACGATGATTCTAAGGGGCACGCAATAAGGCGGGGGCCTTATTCCTTAGAGGCCCTTAGTTTCCCACAAGTTCACCTGGCGGAGTATTGACTCCAGGGATTTTTTATGTCTACCAAGTCAGTCAAGAGGCGAGTGACACCCTTGGAGCATGTGGTGCATTCTGAAGGGAACGTCGCGCAAGAAAAATCGAAAGAGGCGAGTGGCACCATTGGAGCACATAGTGTGTCCTGAAGGGCACATTGCGCAAGGAAACAGATGAGGCGAGTGGCACCCTTGGAGCACCTAGTGCGTCCTGAAGGGCACGTCGCGTTGTTTTGATAAATGAATGAACCTAGATGGCCTTAGGATGAACAATGTGATAAGAATTTTTAAAAACATTTTTCCCTAATAAAATGTCATCCATCACGAAAATTAAGGTCTAGGTCTAAATCATGCTAGTGGTAAAATTTTATACATCTATAAAAATAAAAATAATAATAATAACAAAAATAAACATAAATAATAATCATACTCTTCGTTAAATCTTGTAACACGAAGGGAGTAAGAAATTAAATTGATTCATAACAAAAAATTCTCTTGGATTAAAATTTAAAAAGGGAATTAATTGTTTTATTAGTTTATGATAATTTATTGTATATAATTAAAAGAGAAAAGGGAAAAAGGGATTAATCTCCACACCTGCCTTTTTGAGTTCTAATTAAAAAGGGGAAAGAGGGAAAATCTAAAAAATTAGGAAACTAGGAAAAGAGGTAAACATAAAAAGGGAAAAAGGGGAACATAAAGGAAAAAGAGGAAATTCAAACTTAGAAAAAGTATCTACCATTTAAGAGCTTTCTAATTTCAACTGAACTAGCAATTTAATAATAGGGAAAGTCATTAAAACATGTAAGAGAATTTGGGGACGCTTGGGAGTGATTCTAGGAGTAACTCTAGGTGGGTGAGGGAAATAAAGATAATTAATTAATTAAAGAAATTAAATTATGGAGGAATGTAGGGGATGGGGGACACTTGTATGGAGAGGAATTTTTAGGAATTTATTTTAAAACTTTAATGAAATAAGATTTTAGGAAAGAAAGGAAGTTCGAAACTCTATATAATAAAGGAAGGATAAAGATGAAGGATCTTCTTCTGTTTGCGTAACGTTACGCTGCAGAAATATCTACTTGACTGACTTAACTTGTGGGAGTTGGGATACCTAGCTCGGTGAGGAGTGGTATCTCGGCCTTACGAGGCGAGCTGGGAGCTAGTCGAAATCTTTGGATAGTGAGTGTGTTTCCCCTTTGCGACTCGGGGGGCTAAGGGGGAAGAAGAGTACCCCTAGCATTGGCTAGGAGGTACCGGTGAAGTCTCGACGGTCGGCGAGAGGGAGTTGCACGGAGCACGCGGGACGTCATTCGGAGCGGGCGATCAAACAATGGTACGCTTTCTTCATTTTTGTATGGTAGAATGTATTAGGACTTATGCTTGGATATACTTATTTAATGGAAAAGTAAAATGATGTTTTTAAAATTAGTGACTGAAACTTTCCTTAGCCTAGCTCGATGGTTGTTGACTCCCATGGCCTTCGTTTTCCCGCATGTCTTGACCAGCTTGTTGTGTTGATTTTGACCTTCGTGGTTGTTTAGCCTTCATCCCTAGCTTACCAGTCCTCGCCTGAGCAGTCGGCCAGGAGCCTGGTCTACGGTCGTCGCCTTAGCGTTAAAAGACCTATGGATCTCAATGCTCTGCTTTTCTGTGCGAGGATGGTGAGCGAAGGACGAACCTGTTAGTTGGCTACCCTTGATGTTTGTCCCTGGTTGATTGTTGATTCCGCCATCTGGCAACGACTTATGCGTGTGGATTATCTTGTGTCCTGGTTGGTTTTCTCTATGCCTTGACTGATAGAACCCCTGAAATCATTCCATGATCTTTCCCTTTGGATCCTTGTGTTCTCTTACTGTTGTATGCGATGTATTGGGGTTATAGCATTGGAAGCACGAATTGATTCCCTGTCTGCAAATTTTTGGGTATTCTGGCAATAAAAAAAAAATCGCAATGGTTTCATGTCTGCATTTTTTTTTATTTCGTATTCTGGCAATGGAAAAACGAATTTATTTCATCTCTGCATTTCTGTATTGGTCTCTTGGAATGGAAAAACGTTTTTATTTTCTTATTCATGTCTGCGTTGTATTGGTATTCTGGCAACGGAAAAACGATTTGATTCCCTGTCTGCATTTTTATATCTGGTATCCGGTAAATGGAAAAACTATTTCATGTTTGCATTTTTGTATTGGTCTCCTGGAATGGAAAACGTTTTTATTTGCTTATTCATGTCTGCGTTGTATTGGTATCCTAGCAATGAAAAAAATGATTTGATTCCCTGTCTGCATTTTTATATCTGGTATCCGGGAAATGGAAAAATGTTTTTGTGTTATTCATGTCTACATTATATTTGTATCCTGGCAATGGAAAACGAAATCCCCTTCTGGTGTGATGGTACAACAAATTGTTGGTTATTTAATGACAGGAAAAACGTAATTCCCCTCTGGTGTGATAGCACAACGAATTGTTTGTTATTTAATGACAGGAAAAACAAAATCCCCTTCTGGTGTGATGGTACAACGTTTTGTTTATCATTTAATGACAGAAAATAGGTAATTTCCTTTGGCTGCGTTTTGCACCATGATTTTTCCATCTAAAAATGTTGATTGTGTTGTTGTAGAAATCACCCACGATTTCACCCATTTAAATCACAACTTTACTTGCCGAAATGACCACGTTTTTGATAATCAGAAGTTGACTGTGTTGCTGTTAAATTACCCACATTTTTGCCTTTAAAGATGAACATAGATTGTTGTTTAAATGCCACGAATTTTGCCTTTAAAATGTGAAGAGTTTGTTGTTAAATTACCCACATTTTTTCCCTTCCAAATGTTGACCGTTTTGCCAAGTGATTGCCCATGAATTTTTACTATTTAAAATGAATGACAAAGTTGTTGTAAACACCCACGAATTGATGCTAAAAAACTTGAATGAATTTGTTGTTGCACGCCCTCGAATTGTTGTTAAAACGGATGACTTTGTCGTTGCCTCAATTGACCACGATTTGCCCTTGATAATGTGACTAAAATTGCAATAAATTACCACGAATTGGCCTTTAAACTGTGACAGTGTTTTGCCCTTAGTTGGTGTCTGTGTTTTGTCGTTGATTGACCATGTCTTGCCATTTAAATCGGAATGCGTTGCTGAGATTGGGCACGAGTTGCCACCACTGTGTATTGCATGTTGCTGAGATGTGGTACAACTATTTGTTGCCTTGAAAATCGCCTTGAACACTATTAATGATATATTAATTGTCTTGCTACAATTTTATTAATTGCCTTGTCAACATTATATTGATTGTTATTGTTACCTTAATTGCCTTGCCATTGCTTTACTAATGGTTATGTTAATTAAAGCGTTAATCGCATTGTCATTGCTATCTTACTCATTATGATAGCAGTCATGAGAATGGCCTTGTGATTTCGTTATTAATTATTTGTTAACAGTTATGTCAACTGCTTGTCATTTTCTATATTAATGGTTAGGTAACAGCTATGCTAATTGCCTTGTTAATTTGATACAGTGAAGATAATAGTTAGCAGTTTCCTTCTCATTATTAATAAGACAGGTAGTATTGTTAGTTCGGTCAATATAGATAGACCACGTGTCGAGATTGTTTGATCATCAGTGTTATAATGGTAGCATTCTACCATAAAATTGTTAATGTTGTTAATTAAGTTGGTGGCTAGTTGGATGGAGATTTGGATTAATATCGAATTGCCCATTTAGATTGTGATTAGTGATTAAATAGTTTAGTAAGTATTGACCCAAGGAGAGGTTAAAATCGCTAAATTAAATTGTTGTCAATGATGGAATTGTGATGCATAATTGTCAAATTGTTTCGTAGTCGATGTTATTATATCGAATTTGATGATTAAGTTGTGATGCAGAATTGTTGAACTGATTCGTAATTGATGTTATTGATTGAAATTAATGACTAAGGTATAATGTAGAATGGTCGATTGGATTGTATCTAATTTTAATCTGATGTTGAGTTAAAGACCGATTTATAATTTAGACTTGTTAAAATTAGATGGATAATCTATGCCGAAACAATTTGCAACTTGACGTGCCCCGTTAGAATGGAACCCATGTTAAGTTAGAATGTAATCATGGACCGATTAGCCTAGGTGATTGGTGGGGTAGGGGACGATGCCGTGTGGGCTGGCATCACCCCTTGCCTTCGTCCTCTTGTGTCTCGTCGACCTTTTGTGTGGGGGTAGGTATAGTCTCCCAGTCACTATTCGGTTCCTAGTGCGTCGGAGTTTCCTAGAGTCCTTGGTCTGGACAGCTTGTGTTTGCGCCAAGGTTATTAATGCGTCTATCACCTGGGAACGACATGATTCCTGATGCGGGGATCATGGTGTGCCCTGTGGGATAGCGGCGAACGAGACCTTGACCAGAGTCTGTGCGTTCGGTGTGAGTTTGTCGGGTGTTGCAAGTTGCTTGGTGCCTGGGTTGAACGCCTTCAGGCGTTAGGTAGGTGCACCTTGAGGTTCTCGTCTTGCTCGTCCAGTCCGTTGTGTAGGGATGGGGAGGTTTTCCCTTAGCTTGTAGGCGTGGTCGTGTTGTGTTGGACGGGTAGTCGATCCTCCATGTTATTCTGTGCATGTTTTTCCCAGTTGCCCTTATGCCTGTGTGGGGAGTCTTAATTGTTGTTGCTTGTTCTACGGGCGTGGTGCTCACCGTTAGTTGTGTCGTCTAGCTGTAATCGTCATAGTTCTCCTGTTATTGTCAAAAAAAAAAAAAAATTGCATTGTTGTTTCGCTTGAGGTCGTAATGAAGGGGAACGTTACATGCTCCTTCGTCCTTACATGGATTGGGGTTATTTTCCATGGATGGCTTAAATGTCGTCTATGGCACTGTAACTGAATTGATGGAGTATGTCAGACCATTATACAAATACAATCACTGGTTGATGTTGGTCTGATATACACAAATAAGCAATCACTGGTTGATGTTGGTCTGATATATGAAAATTATGTGGAGATACAAAGTTGTTGCAAATTATATCCAACTACTAGATAACAATCAAAATAAAAGGCAACTATGTATATTGATGGAAGGCCAAAAAGCTACTGGAAACATTATGGGCTTTATAAATAGTACACACGACCAGTGGCAACAACTAAGAAACTGAATTGTATATTTGAGGCACGTGAAAGAAATCGTATATTTGTAAGGTGTACAAAAACAATAGTTCCAGGTGAAGAGTTGTTGATCGATTGAACTTAAATAGAATATATGGAGAGGGTGACCGTGGAAAAGAACCCACTTCTGCCTCAGCAGGGTAAATGTTAAATACAGTAAAAAATTATGACTACAATAAATTAAATTCCCATTTTTTTTTACATTACTGCAATATTTCATTTCTTAATGTTACAGGTGAATCTCCTTAACTTTTATTGATTGATTTATTAAATAACATCTATCCAGGGTGAATGTGTCTGAGTTTCACCTGATACATCTCCAGGGTGACCGTGACAAGGCACACGCAGTGCCTCAACAACAGGTAAATGCTAAATACAGTAGCAAAATTATGACTACAATAACTAAATTTCATAACTCTGCCATTATTTTTTCTGTTATTACTGCAAATATTTCATTTCTTAATGTTACAGGTGAATTTCCTAACTTTATTGATTGATTTATTTTGTCAACACCTGTCCAGGAGTGAATCTGCCTGAGCTCACCTGATACATCTCCAGGTGATCGTGGTAAGGTACTCCGCAGTGCCCCTTAGTAGGTAAGCAAGTTAAATACAGTAAAAAAATTATGACTAAAACAAATAAATTTTACAAATTTCATTGGTTTATTTTTTTTATATTACTCCAATATTTTATTTCTTAAATGTTACAGGTGAATTTCCTAACTTTTATTGATTGATTTATTTCAGCTCAACATATGTCCAGGGGTGAACGTGCCTGAGTTTCCCCAATACATGACACATCTCTCTAGGGTGACTGTGGCAAGGCACTCGCAGTGTCTCATCAGGTAAATGTTAAATACAATAACAACTTCTATGACTCACAAATAACTAAATATCTGAAATTCTACTATTTTTTCTGATATAACCTGTAACATTTCATTTTTAAATGTTACAGGTGTGAATTTCATAACTTTTGTTGATTGATTTATGGTGTCACTTTGTCCAGGGTGAATGTGTCCGAGCTTCACCCACCTGTTACACATCTTCTCCAGGGTGACTGTGGAAAGGCAACCTACAGTGTCTCACTAGGTAAATGTTAAATATAATAATTTTATGATTACAACAACTAAATTTCTGAAATTTTGCTATTGTTTTTCTGATATTACTGCAATATTTCATTTTTTAATGTTAGAGGCGAATTTTCATAACTTTGTTGATTTATTTATTGTTTAAACATCGGTCCAGGCTCCTACAGAGGATATTGATGAGGACGAAAGATTTTATTCGACAAAACCAAATGACAATTGTAACGAAGGCCTGAAGAAGGCTAACATGGAACATCTAGGTTTGATTAGCAAAAAGACCCCTGACATAGGAGGACGGGAAAAGAATTGTAGAGCTACAAACTAGAATAACTAATTATGGGGTAAGTGGCATGTTTACATATTTTTATTAGCTGTGAATATTTCATATCCGTTTTTAGTTTTATATTTGTATATGATCTGATAAAGAAAAGCTTTATATTTGTAGGAGTTTTTAAACCACATGCGTGGGAACTCCTGCTGATCCTGCAACTACTAGAGCAGGTAGCATTGATGTTCCAATGCAAAAAAAAGGTCGACGTAGTAAAGTGCAAGTGAGGCTTTTGAGCCTCCTGAGGTTCCCTGAATCCATTGATGAGCAAGGGATTTTGATTAGCATGACATGCCGGATAATGATGAGCCATATCCTGGGACCCCACATGATGACTCTGGAGAGGAAAATAGTGTAGGTGCATTATGATACCATTCTGCATGGGCAGAAGGAATTAAAAGCACTGGATCACTAGAAGTCACCTTTATGGTAGATGATGCATTTGTTCTGATAAAGATTCAGAAGATTGTATGTAATTGTCCCATTAATTGATCTATTATTTTAAATGAAATTGAAAATGGACATTTGTTGAGATTATTAATTGATTAATGGATAACACATTATTGCATGAAACAATATGTTTTCTATAGAAACTTACATAAAGCATCGAGTTATTTGGTCCTACCCATTCGCACATGGTGAAATGGCCAAGATAGCAAAAAGAAAGATGATTTAATAGATCACATGGTGAATCCTGAGACTGAAGCAATACTTTCCTAACAAGAAAGTGGTTTCAAAGTTAGCCTAAGAGAATTTAAAATACACCAGGCCCCAATATAGGGATAAATTCGGTAACATCTAAAGCACGAGCACCCTCTCATGGTTTTGAAGAAAGAGTGGAAGGAACTAATAGAGGATGCACAGAAATTGTTTTAAAAACAAGGAAGACAACTACGAGCTGGTCAAGTAAGGTACAAATTACATATCCATAATACTGAAATATGAGCATTTATGTTTTTCTTTCCCGGCTTCTTTGCTATAATAATTCGAGTATCTTAATTTTTCAAAATTTCCATATGTAGGCTACTAGACACATCCAAAGCAACAAAGTGCCGTGAGGAAAACATCACAAGATAAGAACTAGGCCAGGTGGGCTTTTACATGAAAACTCAAAAAGTAATGGTTATAAAGATTAAAATGATTAACTGTGGTTAATATTTATTTAATAGTAGTGAACAAATATATGTTTTGTTATTGTATTTTTAATGATGTTATGCATTGCGCTTATAAATATGTTTGACATTGTTGCCACTGAGGAGGACCTAAAGTTTGGTTATAAGCATGGTTTTAAAAGTGTCACTTGAATATAGAAAAGCTTGGGCCAAACTCCTATCTCCCCAACCATTTGTAAATCAAATGAATAAGGAAACCACAGAGTACGCTTGTAAAGTCTTTCATATTTTATTTATATCACCCTTAACTAAGTAATTATGTTTTTTTTCAAGCAACAACGCTACCAAAGTATAGAATCAAGCAGTATTCAGCAAAAACCACATCATACAAGGGTCCACATATCCAAAGGATTGTGTGTAGGAGCATAGTACCCATCTCCGCATGTGTGAAGCCTTTAATTATAAACATTTATTGTGATTGTAGATATTTATTTCCGACTTATACTTATATATTATTCTCTCTCAAAACTTGAAGAGCATGTAGCCTGTGATAGTGAAATGAGTACCAAGTGATGTAGAAAGTAACGACTCAACTTTCCCACAGAGATAGGTAAAGAGCACATCAGAATGTAATCAAAATAATTTGAATTTAGTTATTTCAATCATATTTCAACATATCGATATGATGATTTTTGTTGTTCCAGCATCCTTGAATGATGCCAACTAATCCATTATCACACGCATTGTATGCATGGTACCGAAAGCATAAATAATAGAAGGACGCTACTACCAAAATACAATGTCCTTGATGATGATGATATCCTCTAACTGGTCGGCTTTATGAATGTAAAAAAACGAATCAAAGAAAAAATAGATGTAATTTCATGACCTTTTTGGATCTTTATCATGTTTATATGTTCATGACTCGACTATCTTAGTTATGCATTAATGTATATATGTTTTCTATAGAGAAAATCATTTGTTGGGTATGCGGGAAATGTGAGATGGAGGGGAGGGGCCATGTGAGAATCCACCTTCACGTGGTTGACCCAATTTAGTAGAAAATAAATTATTCTCAAAACAAAGAGAATCTCATTAAGTTATGTGACAACTTAATTTTTTTAGAGTATTTTACATAACTAATGCATGCTTATTTGCTTATTATAAATTATTTACTCATAAAAAAATCTGTTCTTTATGATTCATCCGGTGTCTTGGTGATCTAAATGTATCCTGCTGACAACTCTTATCAAGTTAAAGATGTGGGCTAATGGATTTAGTGAAAGAACAATGAAAAGGTAATTGTTTTGACGTGTTTTTAAAAGCAGGCTTTATACTAGTAAAAATTCACAACTCATGAATATGTAGATGTATTGATATATACAAGTTCCATGTGGTGTTTTGGTTGAATGGTGGATATTTTAAATATGCACTTTATTTATTTGTAGTTTTTATAAAGAAGTATAACTATTAGAGAACCCCTATATACAAAGTCTTTATTCATATCCTCATTGTGTAAAGAAATTATAAAAGATCTCACTTCATTCATTTCCATAATAATAACCTTATTTCTATCCCTAGTCCAAAATCCTAGTTCCTATTAAAACAATGCATTAGAAGGACCAATAATCTAGACCCTCTCATCCCACATATTAGTGCAAGTATTGTATACCCAAAGGACACTACTACAAAATGCTTGTTCTTATAATAATAATTCACATCCAAACTCTTGTACATAGATGAGAAATGCCTGATGATCCTAGGGTACACCCTAATATTTGACACTTCCTCCCTAACAAAAAATAGTCCCTATTAAAACTCTATTGAAAAAGATCCTCATTACTCATAATGACGAATGAAATTTATTCCTCTATCTAAGTCTCCTTTTTACCTTACACCATGGGGACCAAAAGACCAACTCTGCTACTATAATCCTTTGGACAATTGTAACTAAAAATAATCACATTCTTCCATCACTTTCTACCCTCTTCTTATCATTGGGTATTTGTACAATATGACATAACTCATGTTATCATTAATAAACATTGTGGACTCAATCTTTTCATAGGGATTTTTAAAGAGATTGTGGAATGCTATGTATCTCACCTTGATTTGAGAATTTTTGGAAATATATAATATGAACAATAAATGAAAAGTTTATGATGTCCATTAGTTCCTTTATTGGGAGTTTTTTAGCTCACTTAGACTTCCTACTATCAAATCTAGCCACTTTACTCCTGTAATCAATATTACTCAGTTCTTCCTGTCTTCTTCTCTCCAGTGTTCTCATGCCTCCTACTCTTCCTTTTCCTCTTTTCTCTAGATCCTTCACTTTTGGTTTCAGCTTTTCAAAGATTTCCCTTTAATGCATCACATTCCATAGCTTGGCAACTATGGAGCCCCTCCCACTGGTGATAATTGTATCTTCCTTTGATCCTCTCTCACTGGTACCATTGGTATTTTCACCTCTACTTTGCATTTTCGAACCCTAGAAGATGGCTGCTGCCTCCCACGCTGTGGTGGCTTAAAATAATTCTACTGATGTGCACACAATTCTCTCATTCTTTCACTAAATCTTGCCTTGAAAAGGGGTATCTATGCATCAATGGGGTATTCAATAGTATTTATGCCTTGAAAATACCCTACTGATGGCCAATTCCTAGCCTCTTGCACTATGCTGATAAGCCAACTCTTAGGGAATCACTTTTCCAACCAACTTATGCTTCACTACTTCCCATGTTTTCTATATGGTGTTGGCTACAAAATTCACTTGATGATCACTACAATGCACATAGTTAGGAGAGTTTGCCTATTAAGGTTGTTCCAAATCCTTTGCCTAAAGGTACAAAAGTGATGTAGTTCTCAAGAGACTTTTCCAATGCTCTGACCTTTCACCAACTGCCTGATGATTCATTGGTGCATAAACCCTAGACCTATATGCATGTAGATATGATTCCTATTCATTTCCAATATTTGGGTATACAAAATAGATTCTATTGAATTATGGAATCATTTTTCTCCTTTTTAAATTGGCCCATATAAAAGTTCATAAATCACTTCTCCAACTACTTATAGGATTTGATAGAGGTAACCCAACGTGAGGAATAATATAAATGAGTGACAATCAACACTTTAGTGCATATCAGGAACTTGGTAGAGAGAGACATCCTCAAGAATCCACTTGTCAATTCTCTTGGCAAATCTTTGAAAAAACCTCTCGTTGCTCCTTCGGAAATGCATGAAAAGAAAGAGGGATTCCTGTGAATTTGAAAAATTGGTTAGATTGAATCTAAGTCCATCGTTGGTGCATGAACCACTGAGGGTTTTTCTTTGACTCATCCATACATAGTGTGTTGGCCATCGACAATTTGGACCATAAATCTTCATAGAAAAATACTTGCACATTAACGACATGTATTAAGAAGGATAATTCTCCTCTTCTATTGAGGAGGAAATCACCACATAAAGTGTACATTGACTCTGGTCTCTTTCTATCAAGTAAATGGATTGATTTAATAACGCCACATGCCATTCTACTATGGTGAAATAACTGAGTTCTTATATTAACATCACATAAAGTGAAGGTGCCTAGGGTTTCCATGTCTAATTGACCAAAAGAGGCAAATTTATTTATATCTAGCATGGTTAATTGAAAAGCAAACTACAAACTTGACAAAAAAAAGTTTCATCAAACTTAATCAAAAGAAGGCTTTGGTAAATGTAACCCATGAATTGGAGCCAATGCACCTTAGATTGAATTTCCAGAAGTGCTCTAAAGATTTGCAAGTTTATCTTACCTTTAAAAAAATCTCATCTTAAGCACTAAGGCCTAGCTATATTCATTAAAAAGGATAAGCTCTAGCAATTAAGATAGTGATTCAAATTCTTCTTTCACAACCTTTTGCTTCATTCTTCTACAATGACAAGTTTTCCACAATAGCCCCACAAAAGTAGTGACCCAACTAATAACATCCTCCCATCAAATCCTCCTGTTATCTTTGAGGCTCTCGATCATGAAATTAGGTTCCAAAATGCATCGAAGACTTCCAACAATACATTTCCTAATTTAATATGAGATACAAAGCATTAAACTTATCTTCATTACTTTGAATTTTGCATCTCCTAAGGATGGAAAATGATATGTTGATGATCTAACATAGTAAGTAATCCTTAAACTTGCATGGATCTTCTCCTATTATAATCATAGAAGAAAAATGCATGTTTAGTAAGAAATACATTGTATAGTCACTTCAACACTTTGTTACCTCTTTTTATGAAAATTGGACCAAGTAAATCGCAACCCAAGAGAGTCTTGACAAAACAAATGTTAGGGTCGTACAACACGAGCCTAGCCTTAGACCATTTCAAGCCATGTTCTCCCTCAAGGATGTCTGAACAAGTAGCAATCCCTTTTTATCTTATTAACTCTCTACATTATTAAAATCTTCACACAACCATATGGTTTTGGGAGCCCAATCCTACATGCCCACTCTCCCATTTGAATCATTTGAGGCATATATGTTGACTAATCCTAGGTCTTGTCCATTTAGAGGAAAAGACGTCCAAACCAAGCAGTGTTAGATCAATACCAGGTCCAATGGTTAGGTAAAAATACAAGGAGATCACGTGATTCTCTAATTCTCCAACATGGTATCAAAGAAACAATAACAATATTCAATTGAAATAAAGAGGACTTTACAAAATTAAACCAACTACTTTTACATCTTGCAAACATAAAACATCTAACTTGAAACAATTTCATGTGTTCTCCAAACCATGGATTCTGTAAGTGTTGACTATAATAGTCCCAAGATTCCATGATTACCATTCTTTATTATAAACTTTCAACATGAAAATTCAAAGCCTCATCATCTCTCAAGATCTCAATGAAACAAAAAGCATTTGGAGAGGTACATTATGCAATTGGGGCAAGGAAAACTCATTTAAGGTTCTATAATTTTTCTTCTAAGATTCTTTAACATAATGATCCCACTAAAAGTTAATTCATGGGAGAAAACGTTAGGCCATATGGCCCACACATTTTAGATAGGAGGTGGGAAAATTTCTCTTTGGGGCTTCCCACAATCGAGCTAACAATCTTCTTAGAAGTTGGGACAGTGATAGGTGCCATGGTTAGTTAATATTTTTTGGATTTGAGGATCTTTTTCCCTTTCCCTTCACTATTTTAGAAGGAAGTACACAAAGCTTTGCATTTGAAACATTGCTATCCAAATGAATATGAAAAGCGCTGAGGTACAATTAGCAGGAAATGATGTCACAAAGATAATTTAAGTGAGGGTTTTAAGAATTGGAGTATAAAGATCACAAACATAAAGACTTTGAAAATAATTATCTCCTAGGGAAAATGGAGTCAAGATAATGAATTCAAGGAGGCCAAGCAAGAGAGAAGGTGAATATTTGTGCCTTAGAGTTATCCACTCAGAACCAAGTCAAACCTCAAAGGAAAACCACTAAAGTTATCCACTCCATAAACCTTAGGTGTCATTCCACTTTCTCTAATGTGTCTAGCAGAGAATATTAATTGAACTAGGTCTGAGCCTAGGGGTCATCCACTCCCAACCTATTAGACTAAACCTTTAGATAAGATAAAACCTTATGATAGCTACTCCTAACCCTTAAAGCAAATCTAAGGGGATCCACCTCTCATTCTTGCAATTCTTAATGCCATGAAAATATAATCATTCTTGCATATTTTATTTATATGTTTGGGATACCCATGCAATTGTAAAGGATAGAATTCTCTTCAACTATATCCATTATCATCTAGAGTGTGGATTAAAAGTTCTTGAGAATTTATTATCCACTACACATGATAAAATGTGATATTCCAAAATGTAACTTTACATGAGTGAAGAAGATAATTACATCTTGTTTTCAGTTGCTCAACATGGTGTAAAAACTACCATACTATTTAGTCTAGTTTACTCTAAAATGTATATTGACTTTACAGCCTCAAGCTTCCCACATGAACTTATTCTCGGCCTCCTTTCTTAACAACAAAATTCATGAAAATCCCATAATTTAATCCTCCCTTCGGCCTACAATCATCCTGCTAAAGACTTAGACTTCAGCATATATACAAGTTTTGTAAGGTTTTAACCATTTCCACAAAATTTGAGCTTGATGTAGGTAATCCCTTATATCATTCTTCTGCTGTTAAGAGTTTAACTTTAGATTTATGGTCAAATAAAAACATCAGTCTTAAAGGAAATTCGACTATGGTTTTATATATATTTATCATACTTGATTAATGAATCAAAATGTTGCAAGATACCATTCACATGAAGTCCGGACTTTGTTGTGACTTGGATCAACTGACAGATTATAGTGCTTAGGATTTGAGTTAATTTTTTTTTTGTTTTCTCCCAACAAATAATTCATGTAGTATCAATGCCTAAATCCATGGGATGTGTGTACAATCTCTATCTATTTGGGTGATATTATGATTGCACCAACAAAAGTTTTAAGTGTTATATTATCCAACTCCTTCATTGTAATCGTGCTGGGTTCCACCATTATGTATCATGCTAAATTTGCTTTGATTTCAAATGAAAATTCTTGCTTCATTAGATTTTACTATCATTGATGCATTACAATTCTTTCAAGTCAAAGCTTTAGTTTGACCCTCGGTTTTCAATTCAAATGAATTGAAAGGTTATACTTGTATTTTATAATGTGCATTGAAGAGACACTCATTCATAAATAATTTCATAACCCCATGAATTACCTTGGTCTAATTAAATTATCAAACTCAATTTACAACAAAATCTTATATTCCTTAGGTCAATACAAAAACTACATCCTCTAACTACAAAATCCATAGACAACAATAATTGTTTTCCAAGCCTATACTTCTTCATGTTGGCTTGCAATTAACTGTGCTGAAGGGTTAAAAATATCATTCCCAAATGTTTCAAAATGATCTTCCAAAATCTTGTTAAAAGTCAAAATATCATCCATGGAGGCTACAATAAACAAGTTCGAGAAATGGTCAGATATCATCCATAAATCTTATAAGTGTTAT
The DNA here is from genome assembly GCA_010110895.2 of Picea sitchensis. Classification (NCBI taxonomy): domain Eukaryota; kingdom Viridiplantae; phylum Streptophyta; class Pinopsida; order Pinales; family Pinaceae; genus Picea; species Picea sitchensis. The sequence continues at coordinate 23,741 of SNQJ01S0142738.1, forward strand.
CATGAAGATTGTGTAATATAAATTGTATAATGACTCACTCATGCAATCCATGTTTTTAAAAGTAATATTCCAAATTATTCTTTGTGTATATTGTCATATTGGTATCCTTACTTCTAATCCAACTTCATGATAACACATGCTTACAATATTTGGTTGATTAGTGCCTTGATTATTTGTAGGGGATATATATATTACAATGTTACAATGTAATAGTAATGCCATATTACAATGTAATATGGTAATACCATATTTCATGTAAAAAAAATAAAAAAAAACCTAAAGTCATCGTTGCAATATCGACGCACATTCGTTGGAAAAAATTTATTATTTTACCACAACCGTCGCTATAGCGACAAAACTTCGTCGCAATTTGCCACGAATATTCGTTGCATATACAGCATATGCATCGTAAATTTGGTTTTGAGATATTGCACTTGTCGATATTACCACGGATTTTCGTCGCAAGTTGCAACGGACTTTCGTCGCACATTCAGCAGCTGCGTCGTAAGTTATTGGCTAGGCATAAGTTTTCGTCACAATTGCGACAAAGTTTCTTCGTAATTGACACATTTCTTCGTTGTTATTGCGACAAAATATCGTCGTAATTGCGACGATGCATAGGGTTAACCGATATTGAAGGTGGTGACAAGTGGAGAGCTAATTTCGTCGATGTTTCCACGCACACCTGGATCGTGGATATAGCAACGAAATTATTTCGATGAAAAAAAATTCGGCTTTCGTGGAAATTGCGATGGATAAGTGTGGAAATATCAACGAAAAACCGTCGCAAATTTGGTTATATGTACTAGTGTGGGTTCCAGAGTGACAATCAACTTCCCAAACCAGTCAGCACTCAAGCTCTCGCAATTTTCTCAACACACAACAATCCAAAGTACACCAACTCTCTTATCTACAGCCTGCACAACCTAAAGACAATGAACCCCCTTCACTGCCACGCAGTCCCTCAGGCTATCCACATGTAACAAGGGGGGTTATTGCACCTTGGCTTAACTACTTGCAGGTTATGAGGTTATGGATGGGAGGTATTGTTTTAGTCCTAACCTTCCATGGGTTAAAAAGATGTAAGCATGGGGTATTGTAAGAGATTTTTTAAGCATTACTCACTTCTTCTTAGTTGCCTTATTCATATGAGATCACATAAATTAAAATAGAAAAATGGTGAAAAGAGTTATTGATCATCCAATCTTGGATGTTATATGTTCTAGAGGTGGAAGAATATGACGCAAAGATTGTGTAGTAAAACATGTTGGATGGTCTTAGAAACTTCAACGGTGGCCAATATTTTTTATAAAAAATATCAACATGGAAGTATACAAATGGCCAAGCCTATTGGGGATCTAATCTTATTGTATCTTTATAATTAGATGGCTAGCATGCTAGAAGTGATTCGAGGAAGGAAACGTAGGATGAAGTTGAAGATTTTTAATGACAAAATCATAAATATTTTATTCACACATTTCGTCAAACACTTGACTAACCTGAGATTTTAGTCTTTTAATAATGCCTTTAAAATAGAAAGCAGCGGAAAGCTAAAACACTTAAGTCAAGTAAATCATTGACCCATACTCTGATAAGGCAACAAATAGACAAGTGATTTTTGGTCCAATGACCAGGGCAAAAAACCCCACCGTGGGGAAAACCCTAGAGAAATTATTTCTATTATTCAAGAGCAGATCTGAAATTTCTTACAACCCAGAAATTTAATAATTCCAAATGTAAATCAGAAATGCAAATGAACTTATCTCAGCAATTTTATTTCTTTCTAGAAATTTGTGCCAGCAAGTTTCAACTGCCCACACATGCCAACCAAACAGTAGCCCGATTTTTGGGAAATTGTGTCACTGTATAGATAAAAACAGCAGCAATAAATGCACAAAATCTGCCTCAAGAAACATGCCAGCAAATTTGTACGAACTTCTTCCTTGGAAATCGTGCCTCCCTCTTGTTGTACGGACTATCCTTCCTTCTGTTGTACGGACTATTATGATTGCATTGCCTTGGGAACCATGCACTCTAATTAACTTTGAAAATTGTGCTCTTAAACTCTCCAGAAATCTGATCTCTCTCCTTTGTCTTTACTGTGTGTTCTTCTCACATTCATAAGCATGTATATGTACTCTTCTCTTTTCCCAAGAAACCCTAACTTACATAACCAACTCAATATAATGGTTATCATAAGTCTAATCTGAGGGCTCATATTTAATGCTCCTCATTAATTACAAAATAAGTAATAAATGCTCATTAAATACTTTTGGGTCCCACAACTTAAAATCACTTTAAGTTATAAAGTACATTCACTTTATTTAAAAGTCACTTTACAAATAAAACATATCTAGGAAATATGATTTTATGTCCCCCCATGACAAAACACAAAAACATGAATGACGACATCCCTTGTTACATTTCAACAGAGGCAAGAAAGGGATCTCACAAGCTTATTGTCAGCTTTGCATAAAAAGTCTGTGATTATGACTTTGGTTCTATGCCTTCTACTAAAATGAATCAAGAGATTTAACTTATTAACTTAAAAATAATGTTGTGTATTTCACTTACTTACATTTAATAAAATGAAAGAATAGATAATCAAAAGCATATTTATGACAACAATACCACAATACACATCTAATTGTTATAAACCATTATAACTATACATATAACTTTATACAACCATCTATAAATTTGCATCCTTCTCATAATGTCATATCGTTATATGACAATTTATATATTAATTAGATTTTTCTTTTTATATTTTAAATAATCGATAATGAATTTCAACACAACCCTAGACAACTCATTATCTTCAACAACAATTATACAAGAATAGCTAAGGCAGAATTAAGAGAAGAACGAAGAAAAATCAACATTAATCCCAAAGATGAAGTTTGTACCAGCTGAAGATGTTGGTTGCTTGTCGCAACATCCGGACTGGTCAAGCGTAATCTCCATGATTTAGAACACTATGATTTTAAAGCAGAGGTATTGGTTGTCTTATTATTTAAATCATGGAGATTACAGTAGCTCACTCACACACTCCCCGTCTACCTCTACGAGCTTACATAAATTTATATACATTTACTCAGAAAACTAATTATTAAATGCAATCCTATCAATATTCTAACTTGGTCTCAATAGTTACAACCAATGCTGAATAATAGGATCTCAATTCTATCCTTGGAATGTGTTGTCACCGTTTAACAATCTTCACCTTGACAACAATTAACCTGATACCTTGCTCCTTTTGTTCATCACCTTTTATGCAAGCCAAGAGAAGCCAAGCACCATCATAGTTTATCTAACAGTACTAGTTTTGTGAACATGTCTGCGCAGTTCTCTTTTGTATGCACTTTCTCAAGAGAGACTTCACATTCATCAATGACATGTCTTACAAAATGGTACTTGATAGGTATATGTTTTGTTTTACTGTGGTAGGCTAGATTCTTAGCCAAGTGAATAGCACTTTGACTATCACAAAGTAACTTTACTTTGTTCTGCATCCTTCCAAACTCACCAAACAAACCTTTCAACCAAACTGCCTCTTTGCAAGCATGTGAAGCAGCTACGTATTCTGCTTCTGTAGTGGATAAAGCAACAATGTTATGTAGTTTTGACATCCAACTAATAGCTCCACCTACAAGAGTAAATACATACCCTAAAGTCGACCTTCTCTTGTCCAAATCACCTGCAAAATCAGAATCAACATATCCACAGACTAACTCACGACCACTGTTATAGGTGATACAGTAATCACTTGTGCCCCTCAGATACTGAAGCACCCATTTCACTGCTACCCAGTTCTCTTTACCTGGATTTTCCATATACCCACTGACAACCCCAACTGCATGTGAAATGTCTGGCCTTGTACTAACCATCGCATGCATTAGACTTCATATTGCATTAGCAGGTATTCGAGACATATATTCATTTTCTTCTTTTGTACTATTTCATAAACTTGAAGAAAGCTTAAAATGGGAAGCCAAAGGGATTGATATTGGTTTCACATCGTTCATACCAGACCTCAAAAGTATCTTCTCAACATACTTATGTTGTGACAACCAAAGCTTACCATTCCTCCTGTCTCTGAATATCTCCATGCCCAAAATCTGCCTTGCTGCTCCTAGATCTTTCATATTGAACATCCTAGCCATCTGAGACTTTAACCTGTTGATCTCAGTTATGTTTTTTCCTACTAAAAGCATATCATCAACATACAATACTAAGATAATGAATATGCCATTATTCAATTTCTTAAAGTAGATAAAATGATCATAATCACTCCTTGTATAATTCTGGCTCACCATGAAAGAGTCAAATTTCTTGTACCATTCTTTGGGTGACTGCCTCAGACCATACAATGATTTCTTGAGCCTGCAAACAAATTTCTTGCTGCGATTTTGAATGAACCCTTCAGGTTGTTCCATGTAAATTTCTTCATCCAAAT
>SNQJ01S0142739.1:14446-32958 GCA_010110895.2 Picea sitchensis
AGTAATCCAACAATTGGTATCAAAGAAATTTCCTTCATAAATCAGTTTAACCACTGAAAGGTAGATCATGGAGAGCACCAACATGTATAAAAATGGAATACCACATTTTGATGGAAATAAGTATGTATTCTGGAGAAGAAGGATGAAACCATATGCACATGCATAGGGATTTGAAGTTTGGCAATCAGTTGTAGATGGAAACAAAGAACCAACAGTTCCACCAACAAATCACAATGGAAAGAAACTATGTCTAAATAATTCAAAAGCCACAAATGCACTTTTGAATGGTATTTGTGATTTGGTATATACCAAAGTTATACATTATAGCTCCACTAAAGTGATTTGGGACAAACTTTAAAATATTTATGAAGGGGATTCAAAATTCAAAGAAGCAAAGCTTCAAACTTACATAGGTCAATTCGAACAGCTAAAGATTAAGGAAGATGAGAATATTCTAGCTTCTTACGAGTGGATGAAACAGTGAATACAATCATAGGATTGGGAGAAGAAATTGATGAATCTATAATTGTTCAAAAGGTACTAAGATCTCTTCCAATGACATTTGATCCTAATATCTCAACACTAGAATAAAGAGCATGTCTAGACTCAATAAGCATGGATGAACTACATGGAATCTTCACAGTCTTGTTGGCATCCCCACAATATTTTCACCTTTTAAAGAGACAAATATTAATTCATGTAACTGCCTACGCTTTGTCATATAAATATTGCTATTTGAAGGTGAATTTTTCGGCTGTAAAAGGGTGTTTCTTTTGTTCCTATTTTATTTTCGTTTTCATGCTTCATTCATGATTGAAATCATGAATGAAGCATTGAAACTTATAATTGTATTGCAATTGTATCTAAGACTTATTTCTCTAGAAGGGTAAATGTTTTTACAAATCTTTTAAGGTGTTATTTTTTTCTCTGAAGCTTATCGTATATCAATAAAACAGTTGTTTTAAGTTTCTCATGGGTTATAAGATATATCTTGAGTACTTGAATGATACACCAAGAATTGATTGACAATAGACTATGGGTTTGTTTCATTGATAATTCCTGGTAAATAATTTTTTATTTTAAATGGTCACTATGCTTTGGTTTCTAAAAGACCTTTTCTCCTAACCTTAGATAATCAACTCCACAGAATCATGATATTCAAACACACCTGATCGTATTATGTACTCTATTTGAGGTGGCAGTTTGAATCGACAGGTCCATCATTCCAAGTTAAAGTCCTGGGCTTCGTTCTGTACTCTTGCCATTCATTACACAAAACGCTCGATTTTCGTGGCATGAAACCCCTTATGCTCTCCTTTTGGTCACTCTATGGTATTGATGAGTTTTATACTTTGGTTTTTTCTCTAGTTTCCTCTGTCTTTGAAACCCTTCATACTCACAGTGAATTATGTCTGCCTTCGTGACTTCTTTTCCAAACCCTTATGGCCCCTGTCGTCTGTGTCGAACAAAATGGCTCCCAAACCTTGCTTCTATATGACGATGCGAGTGAAGACCTTAAGAGTCAGGGTTGGGTTGATTTTCTCAAACAATTCCAGGGTTACAACTTGCAAGAATCGCATGAGTTCTCCCTCTCTTTCGATGGATGCCGAGCCAAAGTGGGTGATGTTCAATTGGAAATCCCCAAGGAATTTTTGAGTGAGGCAACAAGCCTTCCCCTTAATTGGAAAAAATGGTTTAAGAATTCCAAGCTGGACGAGGTGTCATGGGGTTTGTTCATCACCTCCCGAAAAATTCAGTACTACGACAAAGGTATGCCAATTTCTCTGTTGAAAGATAGATGGCATGGGTTGTTGGTTGTGTTAAGGCAATTTGTTACTTCTGAAGGATGTTACGGGCTTGTTTTCCTTTACCACATAAGACTGTTAATGCACTTCATCGGTTTTCAGTTAAACATGCCATTTTATTTATTGAGGAGTTTATATAAAATGCCTAAGAGATATAAAATGCAGAGTTTGAATTCCAGTTTATTCCACCATGGGTTAATTAGGTTGTTGTTAGTCCATCATTTGAAACTATAGGGTGAAGAGTGGGATACTTTCCTGACTCGCAACAGATTCATTACTTTAAACCTTGTAGAGATGCCTATGGTTAATAATCCTATGTTGGAAAGGCCCCCTGTTCCTTCCAATGACAGACTAGTTTCTGTATGCAAAGAACCCCGTGATAAGGCTACGCTCGATGAGCCTATGTTCGAGCAATAGGATGTTGATGATAGAGTAATTAAATCTCTTGAGCCTGAGCAATATGTTTTCCCTAATACCATTGCAAAGACCATAAATAAGCATTCACACAAACTATTAAAGAACAATTCGGACATAGGGTTTAAAAACAAAAGATCTGGGACATTAATCTCAATGAGTTTACAAAATAAATTGAAATCTCATGTGAGATTGATCAAAGTGATCAAGGTCCATGAGAGCTCTGATTCTGGGATCGAAAAGTTCCTGGCAGAGGAGGACCCTAGTTACTCTAAACCATATCTCAGTCAGACTTACAATTTTGTAGATAACCTGCCACCATGCCTGAAACATGACGAAGCTTTTCCAAGGATAAAACTCAGTCAAAAACACACAATGGACAGTGGTAGTGTTTTGACACACAGTCATGTGTTTCCTCAACCAATTGTTCCAGATCCATGGTGTGAAGTGTGTTTGAATTGTATAGGAAAATATTACACAGATGTCCCCGTCCTTCAAGCGAAGATCAAGACCCTCGCAGCTCAGATTGACTCATTAAAAAGTGAAAACCACGAACTCAAAATCAGTGCACAAAGGTAAGGAAAATGCTTGAAAAGGACTGGAAATGTCATAATAAAAAATGTTGAGTGTGTCAAAGCAGTGATCAACTCTGAGGTTTTATGAGTCAAATTTAGTAGTCAGTTGAAAGGTAAATATATGTTTTTATCTTAGTTGTGATTGTATTGATTTTTTTATTCATTAATATGGATTGAATTAGATTTCTATTGTTTAAATAAGACTAGCTACAGAATCAGTAGATTCTGTAGCCAGCCAATTCTCATGAGAAACTTTGGAAAATATTAGTTGAATAAATGTCTAATCTCTTCATTTTGTTTTCTTTTACGATATCATGTATCTTGTGGTGATCTCAAAAGATGGATTATTTCTGGGCTTAGTTAATTATCCATTTCTTTTGGCTCATTTTGTAAAATAGAAACAAACCTTTTATAATTTTGGGAGATACAGTTTGATATTGAGTGGTTTTATCACCCTCTATTTTTGTAACTAGTAAATCATCTTGGGATTTGATCCTATCTTAGAATATAGGATGCTTAGTTTACCTGAAATCTTTAAATACACAGTATTTTGTAATAGAAGGAATCTTAGCTTGGGGCTGAAGGTGGACAATTAATTCACAAACTTGAATGGAACAGAAATTTGCATTTCATCTTTGGCTTCCTGTAAATGGTGTTTTCATTTACAGTTTGTTTATCCTATTGAAATAATATTTTTTTATAGCTTTAGAATTCACAATCTGTTATGTTTTTGGGATAATTATTTTTAAAATATCATCCATATTTGATGCTTCAAATATTAAACAGAGTGATCATTTATTGAGCTCAAATGACATGATTTCTCTTTAATTTTTAGTTGAATGATTAAATGCAACATTGTTACAATTAGATTTATCTCAATGTAATTTCTTGCAATCATAAGGTCACAACAACTATTTGTATCATTCATTTTGTTATTAAAACTCAATTGCCAACACATTGTTCTGCATTTATTCAGAACATTTTTAAGGTTCATTACAGGTTTCCCTCTTGGACAAGGTGGTTGGATGTTCTCTAATCGTACATATGTTTCGATGCATATCATTAACTCACTATCAAGTTAGCTCATTTATGTTTTTCTGTCGTTTATTCATCACTGAAACTCGAATATATGGTCTGGCTTTTGACCATCCTGATATTTATGTTTCATAGTATTTTTTCTTATTATTTTAGACTGATAAAGAAAAAATGAAAAAATGTCTTATGTGTTTTATTTATCTGCTTTTTCAAAGCAATCATTTTTCACATTGAGTTTTGTAAGTTTAGATTAAAACTTGCAGTGTGTATATCATGTACATAAATAAGATAAGTAAATCTGCTATTTGAATATATCTACAATAGTTATGTCATACGTATGTACATATATATATATATATGGTAATTAGTAATTATTTATTTATTTCATTCTTTTTATTTGTTTCTTTAGGAATTTTAGATTGGCTAAGGGAGACATTAAACTCATCAGAATGAGTTACACCAAATGGCTTGGGTTATTTTTGCCCGTCAACAAATGGCTCTAGAAGGAGGGCCTAAATATAATTGATGGCACATGGAAGTCGCAAGACTCCTCCCCCACACACTCGCTCCCCTATAGTAACACAGAGTCATTCTAACAACAACGTTACCTCTCAAAAAACAACTACCTCAAACGAAAATCCCTAGATTCTCGTTGAGCCAGTAACACCAAACCCTCAAGGGTCTGACATACAAGAAATTGTTCGTCAGCCACTTTTAAGGACACACAGTGCTTTGGCTCGTATCAAACAACCTGGTTGGCCATTGAACCAACCTATAGATTTCTATGATATCAGAGAGAAACTTGAAGGCACTGGTCTTCTTTTAAATCCCACATATCCTGACCATACCCCTACTCTTGGAGCTGGAGGATATGGTATCCCACCTTCACCACCTCATTCATATCCTTCCTCTTCAGAAGGAGAGTCATTTGATGAAGGTATTTCTTCATCTAAACCATCTCAACCTTTGACACCACTTACACCCATGGAAAATCAAAACAATCCCGCCAGACCTTGGCTTGACCAAGACATTGTGGTCGTACCTAGACCCGAGCACCCTTTACCAAAACATCCAGATAAATGGTTACCTAAGTTCAATCCTAATTCTAAGAAAATCTCCGAAGATCGCATAAAACAATTCATGCTAGCCATTAGACTTCGAAGTGTGGAACATGAATATGTAGTATGTAGAATTTTTCCTTACACGTTTGAGAGTAATGTCTCTACATGGTATTTCGCCCAACAACCTCACACCATTGTATCTTGGGACAAATCCGAGTCATGTTTCCTAGAGAAGTTCGGAGATGATAAATCTCCTGAAGTCTTAGTCATGGAACTCTCCAGCTTAAAGATGAACCCTAAGGAGAAAGTAAAAGATTTTAACCAAAGGTTCCTCACGTTAAAAAATTGAATCCCCACTAATTCAATGCCTACAGAAAACCTCATTGTGGCATATTACACCAAAGCTCTACACCATAATGTATCAATTTGGGTTAAAAGGCCTAAGAAGTCAACGTTACTGGAAGCCTTCGAGGAGGCAAGCCAGATCGAAAAATATATTTTGAGCTTGAAAGATAATCTTAGTAATGAAGCAGAAATAACCCCATCTTCTAAGAAAAAAATAAAAATTCTTCCTATACCTCCCCAGACCAAAACTCAATCAAAAACCTCAAATTTGGAAAGTTTACAAAAGGTCATCCAAAAATTATCAAATCAAGTCATAGACTTGAGGAGATCAGTTGAAGAAGCATATTCAAGCAAAGGAAGTTACAAACCTCCTTTTAGAAAACATTTTCCCTCAAACCGACCAAACCCAACCCCTGAGGGTCTGAATTTTGAAATCTTACAATATGCTATACAAATTATCCTTGAAGCACATGATAACTTAGTCCCTCCTGAGAATTCTAAAGATGTTGTTGAAGAAGAAACAATTGAAGAAGAGGAATCATCTCCCAATGTCTTCAGGCATTTTTCCGAAAGTATTTTTCAAGCCAATTTTGAAATTGTTCATCCTTACAACACTAGAAGAAAAACTCAGAGTAAACCCTCTTATGAAATAAGTACTAATGTGCCTCTGAAACAATTTAAACAAATTGAAACAAAAGATAATTTAGCAACTCCAATTTTAGAATATGATTTGATCGAAGAACTAAAGAAAATTAGAGCTAATATTTTTGTTTATGAACTTTTGAAGTTTCTTTTTCTTCTGTAGAAAATGCTTCAGAACAATGTAGAAAACAGTAAAAAAGACAACATGAATAGCAAGAAAATTTCATAAATCAGTCCTAAAACATCTCAAAAGGTCCCTGCTAAAACAACACCTGAACCCTCAAATAAAAGGGACCTCACTAATAAAACTGTATCAAATGTAGATAAAGTAATTACAGGGACAACGTCTAAAAATCAACAGAATTTTGTTGTTAACACTCGCAAAAATGTCCCACCTTTTTTATTAACTTTTGAAATTTTCAATAGAAATGTACATAATTGCATGGTAAATTCTAGCGCATCATTAAATGTGATGTCTTTGTCTATTTTCCAAAAAATCAATGCTGAAGTTTAACCTTCTAGTCTTAAAATTATTCAGCTCAATCAGATGAATGTTAAGGTAATTGGTGAACTAAAGAATGTACTATTTAGGCTATCCTCTAATCCTAAGGTTCACCAAATTATTGATATCATTGTTGTTGACATCCTTGAAGTTTACAGTTTATTCTTAAGTAGGGATTGGTCTGAACAGCTACATGGATACTTTGCAATAGACTGGTCTCATTTGTGGCTACCAGAGAATGGAAAGCCAAACAGAATTAGGATTAATTGTGAGCGTTACCTCAAGCACACCGTAACGGATTTAAATGACGCTAATGAACCATTTACTGCTTCCACTAATTCACTCGAAATGCGGGGAATGAACACCTTCTTTGGTAGCTTCATGGTTGAAACCTCCGCCATTAGATCTGGAACAACAGTTGGAGCTCATGACATGCACACAGTCAACAGCTTTATTAAATGTGCCAAACACTGTTGACGAAGCTCACATATGGTCTCTCTACTTCGATGGATCCAAATCTAGAGAAGGAGCTGGTGCAGGATGTGTACTCATCGACCTGGAAGGTAATAAAACTTTGATCGCCTGTCGATTAGATTTTGAATGTACAAACAACACCTCCGAATACAAGGCACTTTTGCAAGGACTCAAGAAAGCAGTAGATATGAACATACAAAACTTAATGGTATTCGATGATTCAGAAATTGTGGCCAGATAGGTAAGAAACTCCATACATTGCCTATCACCACACCTGAAAAGTTATCAAGCTGAGGTATAGAACCTAATGCACAAGTTTTTTTCATTTAACATCAATTCCATTCCGAGATTAAACAATTCTGAGGCTGATTTATTAGCTAACGACGCTTCCAAACTTTTTCCTGTAGAAGATCTTTCTCCAAATGCATTTTCAATTGAGTTATTGTTCAGACCATCAGTCCCAGACAACGTCACTAACTGGAGAGTATTTGATGATGATCAGTAGATCATCAGTTTTTTTCACATGGAGGACACCTTCCAAGGTGTGGTTATTGATAAAGGCACCCAGGATGAAGATCTCCTCAATTTTACGGTAATATCAGACCCGAGGTCCCCCGAATCAACATCGAATCTAGTAAATTCTATCCCTAAATCCGTGGTAAGATTAGAAAACTTTTATGATTTGCACGATAAATTCAGGAAATCGGTAAATTGTAAAACATACAGTTCTTTCTTGATTCATGAAAAGGTAAATCTAGGGAATAAATATAATCCACAATATATTAATCTGGGAATGGGATGTTCCTAGCAAGAGCGGTCTTCTTTTATAAAATTGTTTAGAGAATTCAAGGATGTCTTTGCTTGGACATATGATGATTTAAAAACTTTTGACCCTAACATAATACAACACATCATCCCCATGAAACCCCAAACTCAACCTTTTCAGCAGAAGCTGAGAAAGATGCACCCTAAGCTAGAACCAACAATCAAGAAAGAACTAAACAAAATATTGAATGCAAAGATAATATTCCCAGTAAGACATACACAATGGGTGTCTAATATTGTCCCTGTAAGGAAGAAAAGTGGTGAAATTCGACTCTGTGTCGATTTTCGGAACTTGAACCAGACGTCTGACAAAGTCAATTATCCTATTCCTCCATTGGAACAAATTCTTCAGCAAGTATCTGGTTCTGAAAGACTGTCACTGCTAGACGGTTTTTCAGGATACAACCAGGTCCTCATGTTTGCCCCAGACCAGTTAAAAACCATTTTTAGCACCCCATGGGGTACTTACGCCTTCAAGAAAATGCCTTTTGGGATTATAAATGTCGGGGCCACTTTTCAGAGAGCAATGTATATTTCTTTTTGTGGTTTCATCAATCAATCCTTAGTGGTCTATCTTGATGACGTTACTGTTTTATCCAAAAACAACAAAGATCACTTGTCTCACCTTAGGTTTTTCCTACAACGATGCCGTAAGTATGACATATCTCTCAACCCTAAGAAGTATATATTTGTAGTGGGTCAAAGAAAACTTCTTGGATTCATAGTATCCAATGATGGGATGATCATCGATCCCAAAAGAACTCAAGACATTGCCAAACTTCCTCCCCCCTCCTCCAAAACATCTATGCAATATTTTTTAGGCCAGATCAATTTTGTCAGAAGGTTTGTCCTGCGTTTTTAAAAAATGGTAAGACCATTGCAAAAATTAATTAAAAAGAATGTTCAGTATCATTGGGGACCACAGGAAAATCAAGCTTTTGATTCCATCAAAATATCCATAGTGGAGGCTCCTTCCTTAATGAGTCCTGATTTTTCACAAGATTTCACTCTTTATACATTCATTTCTGATCGATCTTATGCTACTGTGTTGACCCAAAAGAACAATGAAAGCAATGAAATCCTCATTGCCTTTATGAGCTCAGCCTTTAAAGGAGCAGATCTTAATTACCCGGTTGTAGATCAACAGGCTTATACAGTTTTTAAAGAAGTAAAACATTTTTTATCGTATCTACTGAAATCCAAAACTAAAGTCATTGTGCCTTATCTTGTTGTCAGAAAATTGTTAGTACAAAAGGAATTGGGTGAAAAATGGGCAAACTCGATGACATCGTTACAAGAGTACGACCTCCAAATTACCCCTGTGCAAATTGTCAGAGGTCAAGGTCTATGAAAACTAGTGGTTGATTTAGTTGAACAACAACAAAGTCAAATTAATGTCTTAACTGTAAATCAGCATGGTGAAAATCAAATCTGTTGTACACAAGTTGTTTCTAATTATTGGTTTGATGACATTAATTTTTATCTAACACACAGTTCTTCTCCTCGCCATCTAGATCCAAAAAAGAGGAGAGCATTAAGACTAAAATCTACACCTTTCTAGCTGGTAAATGGCGTATTATTCCGTAAAAATTTTGATAACATCCTCATGCATTGTTTGGAAAGAGATGAAGCAGATAAAGTGTTATCTGAACTGCATGCAGGAGAAGTTGGTGGGCACTTCGGTGGATACACTACTTCTCACAAAGTATTAAGATTTGGGTACTATTGGCCCACGTTATTCAAACATGCTCATGCATTATGTCGTAAATGCATAATCTGCCAAAAAGATTTTGTATGAGTATAGAAGGAAGCATTCCCTTTGCAACCTGTTTTGGTAGATTCTCCTTTTCAGCAGTGGGGACTTAACATTATAGGGCCGATTAACCCCACTTCCTCACAGCAGCATAAATACATCATTACAACAATGGATGATTTTACCAGATGGTTTGAGGCTCCACCACTAAAAGTGTTAAACACTAGTCAAGTAATATCTTTCCTTAATTCAAACATCATTACTCGATTCAGTATTCCTGAGTGTTTGGTCTTCGATAATGCTTCCTACTTTTCGTCCCTCGATATGAATGCTTTTGTTTTAGAAAAAGGGATAAAAATGAATATCCTGCCAACTATTAACCCCAAGGAAACGGCTTAGCTGAATCAAAAAACAAAAACCTAATCAAAATCATCAAGAGGACAGTTTTTGAAAACCAAAAAAATTGGCACAATGTGCTTTTTAATGCACTTTGGGCTGATAGGGTGACTCTGAAAACTGTTGTTGGTAATTCTCCTTTCTTTCTCGTCTACAGAAGAGAAACAATTCTCCCTCCTCATGTTCTTCTTCCCTCTCTTCCATTATCACAGAAAGTTTAGGAAGAGGATTGTCCTCCTCTTGAAAGTCGGATTAATGCTTTCTTGAAATTAGAGGAAGTAAGAGCACAAGCAAAAGAAAGACTGGATCAACATCAACATATTGTTAAAAGTTGGTTCAATTCAAATTCTTCCTCGGATAGGAACTTTGAGGTAGGAGATCTGGTTCTCAAATGGGATAAACCTCATGAGGGAAAAGGGGAACATACCAAGTTCCATAACCTATGGTTGGGACCCTTCTTAATCATTGAAAAACTAGGTCCCAACTCTTTCCACCTAAAGAATTTAGAGGGACAGCCAGACACCTTCCCGGTGAATGGCCAAGCTCTCAAAAGCTATTTTTCGTGACAAGTCCCAGATCCACCTTTTCTACATATTTTTCTGTTTTGATTTATTTTTATTTTCATCTTTTGGTTATTTTCATTTTGTTTGTTTCCGTTGCTTTTTGGTTAAATTTACGTCTGTGTCACCTAGTTTGTGGAAGGGAGCTAGAATGCATCATTATGAAGCAACTGTTAAGGTCCTCTCAAGAGCATCAATGTTGTGAATTGTTGAAACACAGACTAGCTAAAGAAAAAAAAAATTGTAATAGATTTCCTGGTCTCACTTTATAATCATGAGCATGCACGATCATCCTTAAGCTTTTTACGTTGTCCCATCTTTTAAAGAAAGTGACTCAAGTATGCCTTCTTGTCCTTGAAAAATTGGTTTCATCTAGAAACTAACTTAAGATCATAATGAAGGGAATAGCTAAAAAATAACAAGTGTTCTAAAGATTGGAATTTTTAGCATCACCCCACTCTTCCGAATATCTTTAAAATTATATCAAATTGTAAACAATTTCTCAAGAGTTGTGTGAAGTGTTTGTAAACCCACTGGGATACTGAACAGGTTTGCTGGCAGCAGGTAAATGAATGCATGATTCCAAGACAAGTTCATCGGGGTACTGAATAGGCCCGCTGGCAATGAAGCAATGTCGGGTTAAAGAAAATTCTCAGGTATAAATTTTGATATTGGTCATAAGCATCCTTCATTTTGAATTGAAATTTCTTAGACATGGTAGAGGCGTCAAAGTGGGTTAATTGACATCCCTGTCAAGGCTATGGACACATGTTGGTAGCAGTGGCCCTATCTACAGTATCAGAGCCATTGACTTGAACATCGTTTCTCTCATTTTTAAAATTTGTCACCGGGTTTCATTTAAATAGGAAGATATATGAAGCTGGACTGTGTAATGATTGTTGGGATGCTTGATGTCCTTCAGATGTTTTTTTTTTTTTTTTTTTTTTNATTTGGTAATCATTTTAAGAAGTCCTAAAATGAACTCGTCAGTCATGCAGAGATAACTGCTTCTCCCAGTAAGTCGCCATTGTTGGAAGCCCCACAATATTTTCACCTTTTAAAGTGACAAATAATAATTCTTGTAGCTACCTACGCTTTGTCATATAAATATTGCTATTTGAAGGAAAAATTTTCAGCTGTAAAAGGGTGCTTATTTTTTTCCTATTTTATTTTCTTTTTCATGCTTCGTTCATGACTAAAACCATGAATGAAGCATTGAAACTTATAATTGTATTGCATTGTATCAAAGTCTTATTTCTCTAGAAGGGTAAATGTTCTTACAACCTTTTAAGGAATGCTTTTTTGCTCTAAAGTTTATCTTGTATCAATAAAACCGTTGTTTTAAGTTACTCATGGGTTATAAGATATATCTTGAGTACTTGAATGATACACCAAGAATCGATTGACAATAAACTATGGGTTTGTTTCATTGATAATTCCTGGTAAATCGTTTTATTATTTTAAATGGACGTTATTCTTTGGTTTGTAAAACACCTCTTCTCCTAACCTTAGATAATCAACTCCACACAATGATGAGATTCAAACACACTCGGTCGTATTATGTACTCTGTTTGAGGTGGCAGTTTGAATCGACAGGTCCATCATTCCAAGTTAAAGTCTTGGGTTTCATTCTGTACTCTTGGAATTCATTACACAAAATGCTCAATTTTCGTGGCATGAAACCCCTTATGCTCTCATTTTGGTTGCTCTAGGGTATTGGTGAGTTTTATTCCTTTGGTTTTTTCTCTGGTTTCCTCTGTCTTTGAAACCCTTCATACTCACAATGAATTATGTCTTCCTTCGTGACTACTTATTAGAACCCTTATGGCCCCTGTCATCTATGTCGAACCAAATGGCTCACAAACCTTACTTCTATATGATGATGCGAGTGAAGACCTTAAGAGTCAGGCTTGGGTTGAGTTTCTCAAACAATTCCAGGGTTACAACTTGCAAGAAGGACAGGAGTTCTCCCTCTCTTTCGATGGATGCCGAGTCAAAGTGGGTGATGTTCAATTAGAAATCACCGAGGAATTTTTGAGTGAGGCAACAGGCCTTCCCCTTACCGGGAAAAAATGGTTTAAGAATTCCAAGCTGGACGAGGTGTCATGGGGTTTGTTCTTCACCTCCCGAAAAATTCAGTGCTATGAAAAAGGTATGCCAATTTCGCTATTGAAAGATAGATGGCATGGGTTACTGGCTATGTTAAGGAAATTTGTTACTTGTGAAGGAGGCTACGGGCTTGTTTTCCTTTACCACATAAAATTATTAATGCACTTCATCGGTTTTCAGTTAAACATGCCATTTTATTTATTGATGAGTTTATATAAAATGGCTAAGAGATATAAAAGGCAGAGTTTGAATTCTAGTTTATTCCACCATGGGTTAATTAGGTTGTTGTTAGTCCATCATTTGAAACTACAGGGTGATGAGCGGGATACTTTCCTGACTCACAACGGATTCGTTACTTTAAACCTTGTAGAGATGCATGTGGTTGATAATCCTATGTTGGAAAGCCCCCCTGTTCCTTCCAGTAACAGACCATTTTCCATATGCAAAGAACCCTGTGATAAGGATATGCTCGATGAGCCTATGTTCGAGAAACATGATGCTAACCCTATAGTAATTAAATATCGTGATCCTAAGCAGTATGTTTTCCCGAATACTATTGCAAAGACTGTAAATAAGCATTCGCGCAAACTATTAAAGAACAATTCAGACATAGGGTTTAAAAACAAAAGATCTGGGAGATTAATCTGAAGGAGCTTACGAAATAAATCGAAATCTCATGTGAGCTCGATCAAAGCGATCGAGGTCCATGAGAGCTCTGATTCCAAGATCGAAAATTTCCTGGCAGAGGAGGATCCTAGTTACTCTAAAATGGATCTCAGTCAGATTTATGATTTTGTAGATAACCTGCCACCATGCCTGAAACATAACGAAAATTTTCCAGGGATCAAACTCAGTCAAAAACACACAGTGGACAGTGGTAGCGTTTTGACACACAGTCATGTGTTTCCTCAACCAACTATTCCAGATCCACGGTGTAAAGTCTGTTTGCATTGGATAGGAAAATATTACACAGATGTCCTCATCCTTCAAGTGAAGATCAAGACCCTTGCAGCTCAGATTGACTCATTAACAAGTGAAAACCACGAACTCAAAATCAATGCACAAAGGCAAGGAAACCCCTTGAAAAGGGCTGGAAATGTCATAATAAAAAATGTTGAGTGTGTCAAAGCAGTGATGAACTCTGAGGTTTTATGAGTCAAATTTAGTATTCAGTTGAAAGGTAAAGATTTTTTTTTTTATCTTAGTTGTGCTTTTATTGATTTTTTTTTATTAATATGGATTGAATTAGATTTCTTTTGTTTAAAATAAGACTATCCATAGAATCAACGGATTTTGTAGCCAGTCAATTCTCATGAAAAATTTTGGAAAATATTAGTTGAATAAATGTCTAATTTCTTCATTTCGTTTTCTTTCAGGATATCATGTATCTTGTGGTGATCTCAAAAGATGGAGTATTTCTGGGATTAGTTAATTAGCCATTTCTTTTTTCTCATTTTGTAAAACAGAAACAAACCTTTTATAATATTGGGAGATACTGTTTGATATTGAGTGGTTTTATCACCCTCTATTTTTGTAACTAGTAAATCATCTTGGGATTTGATCCTTGTCTTAGAAGATAGGATGCTTAGTTTACCTGAAATCTTTAAATACACAGTATTTTGTAATAGAAGGCATCTTAGCTTGGGGCTGAAGGTGGACGATTAATTCACAAACTTGAATGGAACATAAATTTGGATTTCAGCTTTAGCTTCCTGTAAATGGTGTTTTCATTTATAGTTTGTTTATTCTGAGGAACTAATATTTTTTGATAGATTTAGACTTCATAATCTGTTATTTTTTGGGGATAATTCTTTTTAAAATATCGTCTATATTTGATGCTTTAGATATTAAATAGAGTGATCATTTACTGAGCTCAAATGATGGGATTTCTCTTTAATTTGTAGTTGAATGATTAAATGCAACGTTGTTACAATTAGATTTATCTCAATGTAATTGTTTGCAATCACAAGGTCACAACAACTATTTGTATCATTCATTTTGTTATTAAAACTCAACTGCCAACACATTGTTCTGCATTTATTCAAAACAATTTTAAGGTTCATTGCAGGTTTTCCTCTTGGACAAGGTGGTTGGATGTTCTCTAATCATACATATGTTTGGATGCATATCGTTAACTCACTAACAGGTTAGCTCATTTATGTTTGTCTGTCATTTATTCATCACTGAAACTCAAATATATGGTCTAGCTTTTGACCATCCACATATTTATGTTTCATAGTATTTTTTTTATTAGTTTAGATTGATAAAGAAAAAAAGAAAAAATATCTTATGTGCTTTCTTTATCTGCTTTTTCAAAGAAGTCATTTTTCACATTGAGTTTTGTAAGTTTAGATTAAAACTCGCAGTTTGTATATCATGTACATAAATAAGATAAGTAAATATGCTATTTAAATATATCTACAATAGTTACGTCATATGTATGTACATATATATATGGTAATTAGTAATTAGTTAGTTATTTCATTGTTTTTATTTGTTTCTTTAGGACTTTTAGATTGGCTAACAAAGCCATTAAACCCGTCAGAACGAGTTACACCAAATGGCTTGGGTTATTTGGACAACCCCAGACCGGACTCGTTCTTCCAATTGATGGACGATCATTTTCGCCCGTCAACAAGCCTATGAAATGAGAACTGAGTAGGAAAATCCAAGTATAAAAGAAGTAGCATTCAAAGCATACAAAAGGTCAAAGAAAAATGGAAAGCAAAAATAAAAATAATATAGCAGCAACAGTGACATATCGGAAGACGATGAAGAAGTGTCCAACTTTGTCATAAGATTGAAAAAGGGAACTGGCGGCAGATATAAAGGTAAGAGTCCATTGATTTATTTTAACTATGATGGTATTGGTCATTTTGCTAACAAATTCTCTCACAATAAAAATAAAATAAATGAAGAGGATGATTCAAACAACAAACAAACTTACAAAGGCAAAAGAACCAAAAAGAAAGTCTTCAAGAAACTTTTTTGCACCAAAAAAGACTGCTCCTCATCAGACGAAGATGAAATCAGTGAAAGTGATACAAAAAGAGTTTTATTCATGGAAATAGAAGACTTTGATAAAGAAGACATTGAAGAGGATTATGAAGAAGTGGAAGTTGACTACAAAGAAGAATTTTTGAGTGCTATAGAAGTTATAAAAAGAGAAAAGAAGAAAAACAATAAACTCCAGGCAATACTAGAAAACAAACAAGACATTCAGAATTCAAACTCTTAAGAACTAGAACAAATGATCACTAAATTAAAGGTTCCAATAGAAGAAGAAAAAATAATCGAATAAGCACTCAAAGAACAGTTGGAATAAAAATACAGGATCATTGGAAATTTGGAAGCAGAGGTTGTTACTTTGAGAAAATACCTTCAAAAGAAGAATATGCATAATGGTTCAAAGGTTTTGGATAATATTATCAACAGTCAAAGGCCACATCATGACAAGTCTAGGCTAGGATACAATAATAAATAAAGAGACTCAAGATCCATAGCCATAGATAAAGAAACACAACCAAGAAGCTATGCAGAGAAAATTAGAGGAGACAAGAAGTTTTATAGGGAAGATCACAGGGACATTCCTCCACCTAGAAGAGTCAGATTTCAAAATCAGCGACAGACATAAAAAAGAAGTCCTCAAGATGAAGAAGGATTCAGAAGAGTAACTCCTTTCAGAAGATCTTCAACTCCCAGGTATCAAACTATATTTTTTGGTTTATGTTATGCATTTAATAATTTTGTACATAAAGTTGTAAATTGAAGAGCTAATAGGAGGAACAGAAACAACTTTGAAATTCATGCACAAAATGGTTATCGAATAAGGCCTAGTGAAACACAGAGAAGAATCTACAATAGGTTTGAATCATTGAGCATTGAAGTGGAATGCTACAAATGAAACAACTTTGGACACATGGCCAAAGAGTGTAGAATGATAGTCCCTCCTAGAGAATCACAATATAATAACAGCAGTCAGATACATGAACCTCAGCAGATAATATGGATAAGAAAGTAGGATCAATTTAATAATAAAGAATGCACACTTGCTTTATAGGATAAACACAAGAAATGTGGCTGGTATGTTGATATTGGTTCTTCAAATCACATGACGGGTGATGAAGATAGTTTTCTCATATTAAGAAATGAAAGAGATGGATTAGTCTCCTTTGGAAATGATGACTCAGCTAGAATCATTGGAAAGGGCACAATCAAAATTGGAAACAAGAATACCAAGGAATAAAATGTTATACTATGGAAGATATGAAACATAATCTACTAAATGTAAGTAAAATGTGTGACCAAGGTCATAAAATTATGTTCGATTCACAGAAGTGTGAGATAATAAAAGAAAGTTCAGGCAAATTGATTGCAACAGCGGCAAGAAATTCAAGCAACATATATGTATTAAGTGAAATTGGAAATGAAAAGTGTTTTCTAGGAAAGGAAGATTAAGGTTGGCTATGGTACAGAAGAATTTGTCACATAAACTTCAATAACCTCATCAAATTCATCAAAAAGTAAACTGTTAGAGAAATTCCCCAGATCACGAAACTAACCAACACATTATGCAAGCATTGTCAACGAGGAAAGAAAACAAAGAACAGGTTCAAATCAAAGGAATACTCAACAAAAATACCAGTGGAAATCGTGCATACTGGTCTAGTTGGACTAACTAGAACAAATGGTTTAAAAGGTGAGAAATACTTTATGTTATTGGTTTATTATTATACAAGAATGACTGCAGTTTGTTTTCTTCGGAATAAGTCAGAAGAATTTGAAAACTTCAAGGTATACAAGGAAATGGTTGAAAATGAAATGGATTCAAAAATCAAATGTTTGAGATCTAATAATAGAGGAGAGTTTAGTTCAAATTAATTTATGGATTTCTACAACAAGAATGGAATAAAAAGGAAATTCTTTGTTGCTAGGACACCTCAATAGAATGGAGTTGTTGAAAGAAAGAAAAGGATAGTACAAGAAATGGTTTGAACAATGTTAATGCATTCTAAATTGATAGATTTCTTTTAGACACATGCAGTGCATACAATAGTTCACATTCAAAACAGAGTAAGGCTCAGAAACAATAGTGAAAAAACTCCCTACGAGCTATGGAAAGGAAGACCAGCAAATGTGAAGAACTTCAAAGTGTTTGGAAGAAAATGCTACATCAAAAGAGAAGATGGAAAGATGGGAAAGTTTTACTCTTGTGTGGAAAAAGGCATACTTTTCGGTTACTCAAGTACAAGGAAAGCATACAAGTGTTACAATATAAAGCTCAACAAAATTGTGGAAATCATCAATGTAACAGTTGATGAAACAGGTGGACATAAATTAAAGGAAGAAGAAAAGGAATTAGTGGAACAGGTTTACGAATAGGAAGCAAATAATGAATAAGAAATAGAAGTGGAATATGAGGAAGATCATACAAAAATAGAAGAGAAAGTTCAGCAAGTGCCTCCAAAGACACCTAGCAAACAAGTACAGAAGAATCATCCTTCATATCAGATTATCAGAAACAAAGATGCAGGAATTGAGACTATGTTAAGAACCAAACATCAATATAGCATAGAAAAACTTTAGGAAAAGTACTCAACGCCTTGAAAAATATATAATTTCAGATAATGAGCCTCTTTGAGGGGGAAACCTCCTTTTACCCCACTTAAATGTTCAAGTACAAGATGATTCAAAATGAAAATGTCTCCTTGGTATATATAGGAGACTAGGAGGTATAATTACAACTAATATCCTAAAGCCGACATAAATAAAATAACATTACTAATATAATATGCCCCAATTAAGGGGTAATGAGACAATATTAGGGCTTAACATGCCCCTCCCCTTGAGAGAAGTGTTGTCTGCAACGCTTGAGTAACTCTGGATTCTTCTGTATAAAAGACTCATCTTCCCAAGTGAAATCTTCAGCCGGTAGTTTCCTCCATTTAATGAGATACTCTGAAATGGATCTATTCCTCAGCTGGCGAATTCTTGTGTCAGTGATGGCTTCAGGCTC